>CAJVPK010000468.1:0-31646 GCA_910592015.1 Diversispora eburnea | reverse complement strand
TAAAGTTCTGATCTTAACTAGAAAACAGCAAATATGATACTAATAAACATTGTAGACTTAGTTTAGGGCTATAAGTCCTTATAAGATATATTGCACTTCCGGTAGATAGTTATTGAAAACGAGACATTACGATTAACAATTTGATTTGCAATTTTTGATAACTTTATTTAAGACAAGATTTCTTTCCGAGCAAGCATCCAATTTTGATAGAAAAGATATCATATGATAGCCATTGATCAGGGGATCTTTTTAAAAAAAAGTTTACGCAATTTAAATAATTTCTTGTGTCACAATTTGTCCTTGAAGTTTATTGATAAATTTGATAAAAAAACAGTTGCCCGGATACTTTTGGCAGGTTGGTGTACGTTATGCCAGATTTTTATAAATTTTCGTTGTACCATTAACGAATTTTTTTTATAACGAAGGCCTAATTGGCCCAGACACTAGATTCGTTGTATCGAGGGTTGACTGTATAAAATAAAATCTTATATATATTATAAATTAAAAATAAAAAAATTATATTTTCCGATAAAACTGATTTAGAAATAATTAAAGCCTACAAGTACTGTACTTAAGGCATTACAAAAGAATTTATTGAATTTACTCAAAGAAAGATTACGATAAAAGGCGAATTTATTAAGACGATTTTTAAAAAACTAAAGTAATTAAATGTACATCATGCAATTGATTGTTTTTGGGGGATCTATACATGTTAAAGATACAAATTAAATTAAATAAAAAAATCTAAAAAAAAAAATGAAAATTATATTTTTGTTCCCAAATCTTGTTCTTGAACCATTAAATAATAAATTCCATTTTGTGCTAATAGTTCTTGATGTGTTCCTTGTTCTCTTACTTTACCATCTTTTATTACAAAAATTATATCTGCGTTTTGAATAGTTGATAATCTATGTGCGATAGAAATTGTTGTTCTTCCTTTAGATGCTTGGTCTAATGCGTCTTGCACAACCTTTTCTGATTGGGAATCTAAGGCAGATGTAGCCTCATCAAGTAATAAAATTTTAGGATTTCTTATCAATGCACGTGCAATAGCAATTCTCTGTTTTTGTCCCCCCGAAAGTTGTGTTCCTTTTCCTCCTACTTGAGTATCAAAACCCTCCGGTAATTGTGAAATGAAATCATAAATGTTGGCTTCCCGGCATACCCGTTCAATATCTTCTTGGGTTGGGTTTTGTTCAGGTCGGCATCCAAATATAATATTTTCTTTAATGGTCATATCAAACAAGGAAGGTTCTTGACTAACAAGTGCAATATTTTCTCGAAGATTATTTATATTAATGGTTGAAATATCTATTCCATCAATAGTAACGCTTCCACTTGTTACTTGATAAAATCTTTCTGTAAGTCCAATAGTGGTACTTTTACCACATCCTGATGGTCCGACTAATGCTGCAAACTGTCCAGGTTTGACTTTTAAATCTAATCCTTGAAGAACTTGTATGTGAGGGCGAGTGGGATAACGAAAGTGAACATCTTTAAATTCAATAAGTCCCTGAACGTTTTCAAGTTTTTTTCCAGACTTTGACCAGGTATCTATCATTGGATTTCGTTCAATTAATGAAATGATGGATGCTGCGGATTGTTTTGCTTTCATGATGTCAGGTATAAATTGAAATGCGCGACCAGCAGACATCGAACCAAAGATTATAGCAAAAAAGACTGTAAACATCTTATTTATAGAATATTCTCCATCTCTGAATAATCGAGAACCATACCAGAATCCTAGACCATTTGCTAAAAAGATAACAGATTGTGCAAATGCAAAAGAAACTGATGCATAAAAAGCATTATTATGTCCTTGTTTCATTGGTTCATCAAGTAGACGATGATATATATTCCATAAATCTTTTTCACGGGTAAGAGAAGCCACTGTTCTAATGTTTCCGGCACCTTCGCATGCAATTTGGGCAGATTCTTCATATGCTCTTTTGGTTTTTTCTTGAAATCCATTCAACATCTTCATACGAATAGCACCAGAGCCAATCAATAGAGGAATACAAACAGCACA
This sequence comes from Diversispora eburnea, assembly GCA_910592015.1. Taxonomy (NCBI): domain Eukaryota; kingdom Fungi; phylum Glomeromycota; class Glomeromycetes; order Diversisporales; family Diversisporaceae; genus Diversispora; species Diversispora eburnea. The sequence goes on along the minus strand of CAJVPK010000468.1, from coordinate 29,617 downwards.
AGCTAATGTAAGTTTCCATCCTACGGCAAGTCCGATAATAAATCCCATAATAACAGTAGTGACTACTTGTAAAATAGTACCAAAAGTAATACCAGCCAAACCATTTACACGAGTGGCATCCAATGATAAAGAACTAGTCAATATACCAACACTATTTCGTTCTTCATCAAAAAATTCTATATCTTGTCGCAATAAAGATGTAAAAGATAAAGATCGAATTCGTTCCGTAAGATTTTCACCAGAATAACCAAAAGCTACACCTTGTATAGTTTGACCAATTAAAATGACAACTGCGATTACCAGAAACATAAGGGCCCAGAAGGTGGCATCGTGTTTTATTTGATCCGGGGGTTTAGAAAGAGATTCTATAATATGTGAAAATATGATGGCAAATGTTGGATATACACTACCACAAACAATTGCGGCAATATAGCCAAGAATTATCAATGGAATCTCTGGTCGATTGATTTTTCCAACCTTTTTAATTAATTCCCAAGTAGTATATTCATAATCATGTTTAATTCCAGCTTCAAGATCTGCTTTTCGTTTGGACAAAATTGCTGATGACACAGATAAGTTGGTAACGATACGACCTAATTTTTGATCTTCTTCCGGTATTATGTCTTGTTTTAACAAAATATCTCTATCTTCCGGTGGTGTCATTGAAGAATGTTTAGATTCTTTCACAGATTGAATTTGTTGTGCTTCAACTAAGTTGTAGTATGCACCCTTTTTTTCCATAAGTTCTCCATGATTACCGATTTCCATAATGGAACCTTGATTCATTACAATAATCTTTGTTGCATTACGTATAGTAGATAATCTATGAGCTATGACAATTGTACTATAAAATATTATAAAATTGTATAAAGATTATGTAAATATATATAAATATTATAAGAATATTGTGTATAATAATTGTAAGATATACAGCAAAATAAATATTAAGAATATTAAAGAGAAACTTACGTTCTGTTTTTAGATGCCTTATCTAAAGCGTCTTGTACAATACCTTCACTTTGCGTATCTAAAGCACTTGTCGCTTCATCCAACAATAAAATCATTGGATCTTTTATAATGGCACGAGCAATAGCAATACGTTGTTTTTGTCCTCCTGACAGTAAAAATCCACGTTCACCGACCATTGTTTCATATTTTTCAGGAAGTTTCATTATGAAATCATGAGCATTTGCCATTTTACATGCATTTTCAATTAATTCCCATTTCTTATCTTTTGATAGATTTTCATATTTAGATCCTATTAAACCATGAGAAACATTTTCAGCAATTGTAGTGTTGAAAAGAACAGGTTCTTGGCTAACAAGACTTATTTGTCTTCTTAATGATTTGAGATTGAGAGATTTGATATCATAACCATCAAGTTGAACTTCCCCAGCCACGGGATCATAGAATCGAAGAATGAGTGATACGATAGTACTTTTTCCGGAACCGGATGAACCAACAAGAGCAACAGTTGAACCAGGTTCAATATCCAAAGTAACATTATTCAAAGTTTGAACTGTAGGTCGAGATGGGTAGATGAAAGAAATATTTTTAAGTTGAATGTGACCTTTTAATTCGACTTTTTCACCCTCTTCAGATTCAGTATCAATTGATGGAACGCGGTGTATCGCTTCGAAAATTTTTGAACTAGCTCCGGTAGCAAAACTGAAAGATTGTATATCAGGAGCAATATTTCCAAGGGAAAGGGCACCGATTATTACAGCAAAGAATACATTGACAACCCCCCCAGGAGTCAATTCACCATCAATAATCAAAGTTGAACCATACCAAAATGCTAATGAATAAGTACAATAAACAAAGAAAAAAATGAAACCGACCCCAGAACCATTTACTATAGACTTCTTCTTTCCTTCAGCTTTGGCATCCTTTAGATGATAATCATATAATTTAGATAATTTCTTTTGGGCACCAAATGCTGCCACAGTTCTAATAGTACTAAATGCTTCTTCAGCAATTGAACCAGATTGTGAATAAAAATCCGATGTTCGTTTCGAATAGAGTGAAGATAATTTATTTATGACACCACTAGTAATAACAACTAATGGAATGAGACAACAAATCACGAGTGTCATTTTCCAACTTTTAAAGAAAGCAATAAAAAAGCTGGCAATGAATTGGACAAAGTACTAGAAATTACGTGAAAAAAAACAATTAGTGAAATGTGAAATTTTTTTTCGTGAATAATTACGAAAAAAAAACTACTCACTTGGAAAGCCATGGCGAATTTTTCACTGATGCCATCTTGAACCAAATGAGTGTCTGAGGTAATACGAGTGGTAATTTCACCGGCACCAATTTTATCAAAATAAGCAATATTTTGACGAAGAATTGCACGTAAATATCTTTCACGAATTTGTCTCGCAATCCTAATTTGGCAATATTGACACGTGGTATTTTTGGATAATTTAGAAAAAATAAAGAAAAATTGCTAAAGCTCATCGGTGGTGATCGTCACCACTGGATAAAATTAAATTTACGCGGGTAAGTTAGGGTTAGGGTTGATCAGGGAATTATGTAATTTTTGTCCTGCGGTGACGATCATCACCAGTGAGCTTTATCAATACCCAAAAATAAAATGGAAATTTTATAATAATTGATTAATACCTTTCACCAGTGTAAACCCAGGCAGCCATATAAAAATAAGTTGCGAAAAAAGTGGTGATACCGAGGTATACGAATTTTAAAGTAGTAGAATTAACCTCCGAAGTGAATTCCACCGAATTGATTTTTTGTGATGAGTGTTGAGTAAAGTAATCAATCATTTTTCCAAAAAGGACTGTTAATAAGGGCTAAAAATAGTAATAAATAAATGAATTTTTAATTTGTCAATGATTGATGAAAATCCCAATCAAAGAGTGTAATCATTGTACCGTTGTAACACCAGTCAAGCCAGAAAATATTAAGCCAATAAACATAATAAGCCAATCCTTCTTGGTAGCGAAAGTATATAATTTAAGATAGGAAGCTTTATAATTTTCAGTGTGAACTTGAGATTCTAAAATTTTTTGGTAGGAAGGATCCAAATTAACATCATCTATATTTACAGGAGAGGATCCCTGATCATCCATATTTAAAATTATTTAAATTATTTAAAATGGTAAAAAGAAGTGTGGGTTTAATTTTTTGTTTCTTTAATTCGTTTAATTTTATCGTAGTGTTGGTTAAAATTTATATTATTATTATTTTTTTTTTTTTTTTTTTTTTTCTCTTTTTTACTCTATAAATATTTTTTTTTTGTTGTTTTTCTTAATAAAATTTTTTTTTAATTAAAAAAAAAAATATTTGTTCTTTCAAAATTTAGTTTTCTTTTATAGCCTACGGATGATAAGAATGGCAAAATAAAAGTTAAATTCTGCCGATGATGATATTTCCCTCAAGGAGAGAACGTTATTCCATTCCATTTACTTATTTATATATTTATATATTTGTTGATCATTAATTCAAAAAATGTACATCTGTTAAATCTTTTAATGGAATAATCATTTTAATTTAATAAAATAGAATTCATTTTAATCGATGACATAATATATTGTATACATATTGTATACATATTATATAATACTCTAAATTAGAATACAATCGGATGACTAAAAATACTTCATTAATTACCGCAGTCAATTATAAAATTAAAATTAGTCTATTGTTCTAATATTTGCCAAAAGCCAAAAGCCAAAAAATAAAATCATTATTAATTACTATTATCAATTTGAATTTACTCATATTGACATCACTGCGGGGAAGGAAAAAGTTATTTGACGGATAAATAATTAGGCTAAATTGTTTTATCACGGAAATTCCGTAAATGCACAGCACATGGAATTTTCATTAACTCAAATATACAAGAATTTTATTTATTTAAAAATTTGGTACCACACTAAATATGGTTAATATGACAATACTAACTTTGGTATTATTGTTATAATATCTTTTGTTTTCATAATAATTGGACGTTTGTATTTCACCATTAATGGTGTTGATTTCATTATTAATATGAAACCCAAAAAAAAAAAATATATATTTTTTATATATATGGAACTAATTCATTTTTAATCTTTACTTCAAGATGACTTGCATAACTTATAACTTGAGTTGTAATGATGGATTAATTTTGCCTAGTGGTGACAATCATGGTGGTGATATATTATATTAATGCAGAAAAATTTTGACTACGGAGGCACGTTATTAATTTGAAATTATTTACAGTATAATAAGATAGAGTAAAAAATTACACATACCAATGTTCTTAATAATATATGTCAAATCTCCAATAGTAATATCTGGTGTGTTAACAAAACAACATTTGAAGACTATGCACATGAATTTCGTAACAAAGTCTTTAAAACAAATAAATATTATAGTAATTATACATAGAGACTGATGGTATGGTATTGGTGCAAGTATGATATCTCTTTGTACAAAGAATTAAGATGTATAAAAGGAGTTGATTATTGGAATATAACAGATCTAGCAGGAAAATAACTCATTGGACCTGACCCAGATCATTGTAAATGAAAAAAAGGGATGATAAAAGAGTAATTAAATTTTACTAAAAAAAAAAAATATTGATTTGCAGAGTTCACGTTGTAAGAAATCGTTATTTATCAAATTATTTATTTTTTTTAGACACGTTAGACATGTTCCAAGTGTAATGTTATGCTCAGTTTGAATGTCAAGACTGTGGAACTTTATAAAGATATGTCCAAAAAAATATATGTAAAAATTTTAGAAATATGCGATAATGGAGAAAGGCTTGAGCAATTGAAACCAATCATTGTTGTCCACTTTGGATAGTCATGTTCTCCAGTGGCACAAATGACCACCTTGCATTTGAAAAGCCTTTCAAATGATCAGAAAAAGAAATAATTTCCCCGTTAACCTTGACTTGTATTATTTAATAATAATCTTTCCATTATTTCTTGCCCTTTTTAATATCCTTTTCATCGTTAATCCCAATATAATAATAAAATTCTACTAACCTTTTAAATAAAATAAATAAATACCGCGATAAAACTATTCCTTTATCATATCAATTTCCGTTTTACATTATTATAAAATTCCTTTATAATATACATATTCATAAGCCATAAAATTATTATTGATTGGTATTTTTAGTTATTCAGGAATAACTTCATTTTTATCGAATAAATATCGAATTAACGTGACTGACTAAAAAAATAAAAAAATAAAAAACTTCTTGAATTGATAACTTGACCAAGAAATGCTGTGTATACACATATTTAACGCTTTTAACTAAATTCAAAGCATTAGAACAAGCGGGTAAACAGATTGATGCGAGATATTTGATACGTGCGCAAGAATGTTACTGAAACGGTTAAATTTGTTGAGTAGTCAAAAATATTGAGAAACTATGTCTCCTGTAGGTGAACAAAATATTAGATACTAAAATAAAAACTTTCGTGACGACTTTTTAAAAAAAAATAGATGCTTTGCTATTATTTGGCATTCTCGCCGATTCGATACTATGAAGATATGTGACGAATTTATGATTCAATTCTTTTTACTTAAATAGAATGCAAAATTCCTATCAATTCTATTTATCAGCATGATATTTGGACAAAAAAAAAACGGCAGTCATATTGATCCTAAATTTGAAAATATTTAGGCGAAAAGAATTGAACGATCATGGGTTCTTGATCCAAATGACGGTTCCGATTTTAAGATAACTTGTCATTAATGTAAAAATATCTCATTTGTTAACTCATATTACTTGATCCATTGTTGGGCGAATCATGTGAAATTGTTGCGAAATTTATTGAGTGGCACTCTTGGTTGATCCAAAAGGATGGTGAATATATTCACAGAACAATTCGCAAGAAATAATTATTTTTTACAGTAACTGACTCTGGAATTAAGAATCTTTATTGCTTCAAATTTCTAAGTTGGGATCATATTAATATGAAACTTTTGATAACCACGACGTAAAGTCAATTAAAAAAATATAAAAGGTAAAGAAGAAAGAAGGAAAAAAATATATATTGTCCGAAGAATTGTATCCTCCTGTATTAGTATTCCATTTCCATTCTCAATTGACCTTATTAGTACTGTACTTCACAACGCGAATTCACCAAAAAGATAGTATAACAATGAATGGATAAATAGTTCAAGCCAATGCCACTATACTATATATATAATTCTTTGATCTATGTTTCACACACATTGCATCACTGTATCACTTTACCGGGAATTTACCAAAAAAAGAATATTGGTAAAATTATTATCTAATGGATTTGCAAAAGTGTCGTGGACGAATCCGGTAGGTTCGGATGCATGCGGGGCGGATGCGGGGGTGGATAGGAGTACGCGGAGTGCTGATAATCACAAGAAATTTATTTAGGTAACGAATAAATAACGAATGGCTCTCAAGTTTTAAGCAAAAGAAAAGTGACGAGTTTTATCATTTTATATATTTTCGAAAAATTTGTTACATCATAACTTTAATCACTAGTTCATTATCTCGATAAATGAATTTTGAATTTTCACAAGATTTTATATGAATTCTTGTTTTTTTGTAATAACATTATAAAAATTTTAAATTGACGGATGTAATGTTCTAAAATTTTGTGATTGATCTATATATTATTATCATCATATTTATACTATACTTGTACTGTAGAATTTTATGTAAAATTAAAACTAAATTTAAAAACTAATAATAATAAAAATATAAAAATTATTAGCAATATTTTGGAAATATTAAACAGCATATAATACAATAAGAAAATACTTTTTTTTTTTTTTGTTCAAAATATAATTTTTTTCGTCGCAGAAGAAAAAATAAAATAAACAATCACTGCTGCTGATTTTGATCTTTCTGTTCATTTTGATCATTTTGATCATTTTGATCGTTTTGATCGTTTTGATCGTTTTCACTTTGATCTTTCTGTTCTGCAACTGTGCTTGTTGTGGGAGTGCTTGAGATGGTCGAGGTGGTTGGGGTTGGGGTCGGGGTTGCGGTTGCAGCGGTTGCAGCGGTGGTGGTGGCGGCGGTGGTAGTGGTAGTATCACTTTCAGTTTGCTGCTTTTTAGTGACACTAGTACATGTTGGATTTTCATCAATCATCATTTTGATATAATCAACATCATCTTTCTTTTCTTCCGGTTCTTTTGCAACCTTTGCCTTTGCTTCTTTCTTGACGGCTGGTTTATTAAAATGGAGAAGATAATCTTCTCGTGCTATTCTCAAAGCATACCATCTGTTAACCTATATTATATGTATATATATATATTAAAAATTAAATTGATATTCGTTTAAAATTTATACACACACATATATTAAATAATAATTTACCCAGCCTTTATCTTTAATTTCTTTCTCCTCAACGCTTTCTGCTGGATCAAAAATTAATCCCTGTGGCGGCTATATTTATTATTATTATTAAATAATTGAATGATTTAATTAATAATTTAATCATTACATCAAAAATTTTTCTTCTGATACTTTTTTTAAGTAAGTGCTTACTGGATAATTATCAGCTTTAATCTTCTCATATATTTTATGAAATTCGGGAGTGGATCTTGGACGAGATTTATCAGCAAGAATTGATAACCCATTGACATTTTTATTCTTTTCCCACATGGTGGTTAATTTTTCCGAACCCATTTTGAATTTAATTGGTTCCAAAGGTTCAATAAGTTTGGCTTTCTTTCTCATTCCTTGATCATATTTCTCTTTTAATTCCTTTCTTCGGGGTTCGGTAATTTTATCAAAAGCACAATTATTAGCATATTTCCAAAAATTCCAACGTTTCTCCATGGCAAGGATATGACGAATTGCTCCAGCGAAACGTGTACCATTAGGTGTGATTTCTTCAATTTGATGGAAAATTTTTTCCCATAAATCCATTATTATCGTTTGCTGAAAAAAAAAATCAGAATTCAAAATGAAGTTGATATTCAACAAACAATGCAACACTATTAATAAATATATTTCTCAAAATATTATAATACTATTTATATATAAAATATGTACCTGAGCTTCTGATATTGCGTATACGGGTAATTGTACAGGATTACTATCAGCAGGTTTCTTTGCCTTCGCTATACGAGCTTGTTCATCAGGGAATAATCCAGTAAGGTATTGTAATATTATAAGTATTTGTACAAGAACTGTTCTTCGGAAATTTCGATCTGAGATCTGTAAAATATTAAATAAATTATTTTTAATAATTTTAAATTTTTTTTTTTTAATTTATGGATAATATGTTGTAAAAATGAGTAGTTACAATACCTCTTTATTGAAAAGAGCGTGACTAGTTAAATATTTGGGAAAATATTTAACGTAATCTTTGGCAAAATTTAATGTCTCCTCCGGGTCATCATCCTGGGTTGATGCTTTACGCTTTTTATCTCTCGAGGTGATGTCCTTATTAGTCTCACCATTTCTATTATTCTTATTGTTTTTTGAAGTTTTTGATTCGCCAAGATGTTCTTCCGCTTCCTTTATCTTTTCTTGCAAAATAATGTCTTGGAAACGATTCACGACTAAACTAATATTCTATTGATATAAATAATAAATAGAATTGAATTAGAAAGTTGACGATATGTAATGTGTCGGTATAATATTCACATAACATTTAAGCAAAAAATAATATCATACATTTAATACGTGCTCCAGATTAAAATCTTTACCCATCTTAAGTGGGTTACTAAAATAAGTTTGAAGTCTCCAAAAATTGTTATAAAATTCTGCATCTACATCTATAAACAAATAATGTAAACAATTATATAAATTAATTATTATTCGATGTTTTACAACTAATAAAATATCAAAATCATTACCATCAGGATTTGCATGAAAAGTCGTGATATTTTCAACATTGCATTCTCCACCTTTGTTGACACCTAAAAAAAAAAAAATTTTTTTTCTTTTAATTTAAACAAAACCACCAAATACATGTAAATATATATAAAAATTTCAATTATGCATACCTGAAACTTCTCCAAGTGCGTACGTATTTGATAAAAATATTAAAATTCGCCCTCGAAATCCATTATTATTTGATTTTGATGTCCTACGAACAAGTTCATTACATACTCTTAATAAAATGAGACCTTTTCCAACTGTTGGTTTTAAATCCTTTTTTTTTTTTAAAAAAAATAAATAAATAAAATAAATAAATTAATTAAGTAATAAAGAAGAAAAAATTAGAACAGAAAAAAAAATGGATCGATCCGAGAAATATTAATATAAAATAATAAATTTACCACAAGTAATCTTTGTTTATTTTGTTCCAAGTAATTAAATAAATCTTCACAAACATCTAATGGTTGAGTTTCCATTATTTCCTCTAAAATAGTTAAAGCTAATGATTGTTCACATAGTTCTATTTTTTTTTTTTAACAATAAATTTGTTAATATAATATCGATCGCTTTATATTAATTTAATTAAATGTTAAACAACAATATTATTAAAACAAACATTAAACAGTTGAAAATACATTAATAATAATCCACCTTTCTCATTCTTATTCTCTCCTAAAATTTCAATTAGATCCAAAATTAAATTTAAAAGTTTAAAAGCTTGTGGTAATAATTCATGTGATGGAAGTCCCTAAATAAAATTCAATTATTGGTGTTAAAGACTTCTGATTCGTAATTAAATGTCTTTTAAAAAAATTTTTTTTTTCTCTTTTTCTTCTTCTTACTGATATCTTCAGTCCGATCTTCTTGAAAACATATTCAAGTGTAGCTTTTCGTAAGGTAAATACTTCTTTGGATTGACTAGATGCAAGTGGAACCAATGTTCTTCTTAACCTGCTATCTATCGGTTCGGTTGAATCAGCCAAGCATACACTTACGGCTTTTTCGACTCTGGCAGCCAAAACTTCAAAACTATTGGCATTCATTTTTGCTAAAAAAAAAAAAAAAAAGGAAATGAATGTGTGAGATAGATAGATAAGTAGATAGATTTCAATGAATAGATAATGGATTATTTTTTTTATTTCTTTTATTTATAAATTTACTTTCGAATAACTTTTGAAAACAGTAAATTCTCAACCTTTCATACGATAAATATTTTATTTCTTGTCAATTTGTATTAAGAGAATTAAAAAAATAATTTCAAGGCAAATATAATAATAATAAGAAAGATAATGGCGGTGAAGTTTTAAAAAATTTTTATTGTTATTCGTCTTTTATCTTTTAATCCTACAAAGTCAAAGAAAGAAATATTACAAAATTGCAAAAAAATTTAAACAAATGTTCGTGTTTGTTGTTGAAATAAACTTTATTACAAGTTTATCAAAAAGAGAAGTCGAGTATTTATCATTTTATGCATTTCATCGCATCGTACAGGTAACAATACAATTCAGCTGATTTTTTTCGATCCACTATTCACATGACAAAATTTTTTATCAATTACGTACACTGATATACAGAACAGATTATCTTTAATTTTGTTTTAGAAATTAAAATTTTTATTTAATATTTAATATTCAACTAATATTGATTATTTTTAATATTTAATGATTTTTGACAAAGTAATTATTAATATTAGTAGTAAACGGTGTCGGAAGAGTGAAGTAGAATTGTTGTTGTTGTGTAGGCTCAGTAATAGCAACAGGTTTATTGTTGAATGTATAAGAGATTGAAGAAGATGATGATGGATATTCGAGTGAATAATTTTCCTCGAATTGATGACGATTTGGTGAAATCAAACTTGATAATGGTGGTGGTTGTCTATTATGATTATTTAATCGACCTAATGAAACGTTATTATTATTATTATTATTATATAAAAAAAAGGAAGAATAATTATCGTCATCAAATTTGGTAGTAGAGTTGGAGTTGGAGTCAAATTGAGGATAACTATTATTATTATTATTATTATTATTATTATTATTATTATTATTATTATTATTATTATTATTATTATTAAATTGAAGTGATGAAGAAGATGATGATGACGATTGTTGTTGAAATGATGATGAAGGAGGAAAAGGAATAAATTTAGGAATTCGTTGTTGTTGTTGTTGTTGTTGTTGTAATATTTCATAAGCTTTTGATATTTCAGATTCAGATAATTCTAATTCTTTTTCTTTTACTCCTACTCCACCAACAACATTACGATTAATATTACTATTAATATTATTATTACTAATATTACTATTAATATTATTATTACTAATATTATTCATATTATTTTCAAAGACCAATACATTTGGACTCAATGATTTGGGATCATTACTCTTTTTCTTATTATTTGTTGCAGATTTTCGTTTCACATTTTTGGGAGTAAATTTATAATAAGGATATACTTTCTTGTGAATCCTTTTGGCCAAATCAGCCAACCGATTGTAAAATTCTTTGACTTCACGTGATTCGTCGTTCCACAATTGAGCAGCAAGGGAAGAAATTCCTTTCACACCTAAACCTAATAATTGATTATGTAAATTCGCTGATAAATTCTTACGATATAAAAGAAATCTATTTTGAGGACGAGGAGGTTTGCCAGGTCTAGAACGTTGAGATATACAAGTTACTAATTCTTCAATAGTTTTTGAAGTAGGAATGATGATTGGAAAATTAGGAAGAGCTTCTTGAACCATTCTTGATACAATTTCTCTTATTTGATCATTAGTATATTGTATAATTTGTTGTTGTTGTTGTTGTTGTTGCTGTTGTTCTTGTAATTGTTGCGATGTTTGTAATTGTTGAGATGATTGTAATTGTTGCGATGATTGTAATTGTTTCGATTGTTGTAGTTGTTGCGGTGATTGTAGTTGCTGTGAACGTAGGTGAGATAGTTGTGATAGTTGTGATAGTCGTGATAGTTGTTGTGGTTGAGATTGTTGTGAAGGTTGTTGTGATAATCGTTGTTGTTGTTGTTGTTGAGGTTGATGTTGTAAATGTTGTGGTGGTTGAGATTGTTGTTGTTGTAAATGTTGTTGTTCGAAAGTGGATTGAAAGATTTTATCATTATCATTATCCAAACAAGGAATAACTGTACATTGAGATTTTGATGAATCAAAGATATTATTGTACCAAAGATTACTTGCGTAAAAATTATACATATTTCAAAACAATAAAAACAATATATTTTCAATCTTATGAATTATTTTTTATTTTATCAGTTTTAAAGACAATGTGTTCATGTGTGTGTGTGGAAAAAGAAAAAATTAAAAATTGTCAAATAACCAGAAATTTTGAATTTTGATTTAAAATCCCATGATCGCAATGATTGATATTCACATTTTTCCTAAAATATTAACTAAAATTAATAATAACTACTAAAATCATTGCCATCTTTTTTATAAGATTTAAATTCTAACTTTTTAAATCTTCTATCACTTATATATATTTACTTTTTATTTACTTTTTTTTTTTAATCTTATTTACTGTGCACGCGCATATACTAAATATATATATATAGATGTAGATATATATAGATATAGATAGATATATATATATGAAAATCAACAAAAATTTATGAATGTTGCATTGCATATAGTAAAATATAGTAATTATAGTAATTGTCTTATTATAGATATTTTATGTAATGTATTAGAAAATTTACAAACGAAGATTTCGAAGTGGTTTCTTTTTTTTTTTTTTTTGACGAACTCAATCAATTAGTTAATTTAATTAATTGCTCAAAAAATAAAATGAAATGATTAAAAATTAATATTCGATAAACTATGTTAAAAGATATGTTTAAGTTATATTTTTAAGTTAAGGATGATCCACAAACCGAATTTATGGTTGTTATTAAAATTAGATCGACATGATTGAGCGGATGAAATAATAATTTGAATTTTAGGATAAGATGATTAAACTTATTAAAACTTGTTATTGTTGAATTTATCTATGATAAGTTTTATAAAGTTTTGTGATCGTGTAAAAATTAATATAAAAAGTTAAATTAAAGTAAATTAAAACTTAAAGTATAAATGCTAATCTTATTCAATATACTTTTTAACAATACCAATACTAACAATTACAATTAGATATATATTTAAACATATATATGGGTTCTGTTGCCGTTTTTGTGTTGTGTTTATTTGCAACGATTTTCCATGTCACATTCGAAGATCAAATATTCAGATGATTAATACTTATGCGTGCATAAATAAGAAAATTTTCAAAATCACACGACACGCATTTATTTACAATACAATCGATTTAAAAAAAAAAAAAAATTACAAAAATATATATAAAATATAATTAAATAATTTCTTCATCAACAATATAATCTTTATCTTCATCTAAAATCATTGCCATAACTAACAAGATTCAAAAAAATGTACAAAAAAAAGTTCTTTGTACTTGATTTGCTTGATTCAGATTGCATAGATAAACCAATAAATAAATTAAATTAATGAATTACTGAAACAATTGAAGAACTAATTAAAGAATTCTTATTATTAAAATTATGGAGATTATGTAAAAAAAATATCATCATCATCATTATTATACTTTATATACATATATTGCATGTTTATTTATTTAATTTTAATTTATTAAAAAAAATCGAAGGAGAAAAGGAGAAAAGGAGAAAAAAAAGTTTTAATGAATCACAAAGATCTAATAATTCAGATCTCTATTATTACAAGATCGTTTGTTTTTTTTTCAATTTTTAGTAATATTGTTATTAAAAAAAAATATATTATAATTTATTAATATATTTGCATGATAATATTTCTATTTAGAGAGATAAATCAGATTATATTTAAACATTTTTATTATAATATGATTTGATATTGTATTTAAATTATTTTTAACAATATCACGCGCGTGATCCTTCATTCAGGATTACAGTACTGTATTCAAGGATTACATTACTTCAGTTATTCAAATATTACAACAATATTATTACAAGTATTTAAAATACCTTTGTTATTTTTAAAAGCACGACACACAAGCTCACACGACTATTATATTATATGATATATATGTAAAATCGCCTGGAAATTAAAAATATCGAAAAAACAATACTTAATTAAACGCATACATCACTATATTCCCTCACTATATTCACCAATTTCTAATAATTCCTCTCACGTTTTTATTTGTTTCTTTATTGTTGTTATATTGTTGATTTTTTTTTTTGATTCGTACTATCTCTTCTTTTGTTTAAATTAAACAATTTAAGTAAGGTATTATCTTTAATTATAATCATGGGGTTGTTAATTGTAATTGTTTGGATGTATCATAAGTTTTAATAATATGAAATTTGTGATAAAGATCATTAAAAGAAAACTTATAAATTCAATTCTTTTTTTTTTGATCGGGTGGTATTATTTTCTTGTTTGTTGTATTCTTGATTCTTTATTTTCTGTGATTTGTTTATTTTTTTTCTTGAAGAAAATACACGTAAAAAAAAAATACACTACTTTTGATTACTTTGGATTCTTTTTTTACGAAAAGAAGAAAACGTCAAAATATTAACAAAATATTTATCAAAACATTAAGTTATATGTATACATCAGAAATATATTTTCTGATACATTTATTATTATTAAAATTGAAAAAAATTGCTTCGATTGTTAATATTACATATACATTTGTAATAATAATAACATTAATAATAATAATAATTATTATTAAAAAGAAAACAGAAATTATGTCTCCAAAAGCAAAACAAACGACAAAACAACCCAGCGTAGATATTTCAATTTCAGAATCCGTGAGAGAAGCTAATAAAATCTCGATCGGTAATCAAGAAAATTTGATTGGTCTAGAAACTTTAGAAGTTCAAATTATGGTTAAAGCTATTATTAAAGAATTTGCTGATATCAAAACTACTTTAACTCTTCGTGAATTATGGACACCTTCTACCCAAACTAGAGCGAAAGGTACACCCCGACCTCAAAATGCATTCATGTTACATCGAAAAGATGTATCCAAAGAATTTTGTCGAGCTCGTCAATCTTTATCAGTTTGTGATTCATCGATTATTGCATCAAGTAGATGGAATTCTTATGGGGAACGAGAAAAAAAGTTTTGGACGGATTTGGCTTTAGTCGCCAAAACTTTACATTCATATAATTATCCGAATTATAAATATACTCCAAATAGAACACAAAAACCCATTAAAACCTCAACAACCGAAACAACAATATCAACAATTACGACAAGAGCAACAACTGCAACAACTGCAACAACCACAATGGCTACAAATAGAAATTTACGCCGAGAACAAATTTCACCTTATTCCTTAAGACAAAAGAATAATTTATTATCTACAACATCTTTAAATTCTATAAATTCTATAAATTCCATAAATTCCATAAATTCCATAAATTCTATAAATTCTATAACTATCGCAAATCTTTTTGATCCACCAGTAGTTCCTAGTCAATCTCCTTCCACAAGAACATCTTCGGCTATTACACCATCAAATATTGCACCAAATATTACACCAACCCCATTTATACAACAACAATTCTCCTATACCGGAATTCTTGACGACACCAATAACAACAATGATATAATTTCTGTTGATAACAATAATAATTATTATCACAATAATAATAATAGTAATAATTATAATTACAATAATAATAATAATTTAACATTTAATAACGCCACTCAAAATATTCATAATACTTCACCGGCAATATTATTATCGTCACCAACCGGATTATCATTGTCACCATTCGGATTAATATCGTCACCAGCCGGATCATCATCATCTATTACCAAAACTAACAATGATCGATCATCAATGAGTAACCGAAATAAACAGAGAATACAAACAACCCCTTATGTAATCAAAACTATTAATAATACAAATACTACGACAAATTCAGGAAGATCATCCTCACGTCAAATAACAAACTTTCGAACTCCAACTTTTAACAAACAACCAAAAAAATCATCAACTACAAAAAATTATCAAAGATCAAATAATAACAACAATAATAATAATCAAGTACAAAAACATATAATAAGTAATAATTCTTCTCCTTCTTTTAAAAATAATAATAATAAAAATAATAATAATAATAATTCTTTTAATAAAAATAATTCTTCACAAGTTTATTCTGGTCAAACAGTATCAACAATAATGTCATCACGAGAAAAACAACAACAAGAAGAAAATATTTCAAGTTCTAATAATTCTACAAATTCTACTATTGCTTCATCATCTTTATCATTATCACCATCTACATCTATGAAACCATCATCTTCATCTTCTTCTTCATCATCTCCTTTGAATAATCAACAACAAGTCTATTATAACAATTCACCAAATTCCATATCATCTATGTCAACAATTTCAACACAAACATTACCAAATATATCATCAAATATATCGTCATCTTATAGTAATAATAATAATAATAATAATAATAATAATAATAGTAATAATCATCATCATCATAATAATAATAATCATAATAATAATCACAATAATAATAATAATAATAATAATAATAATAATAATAATAATAATAATAATAATAATAATAATAATAAAGATTCAACAAAGACGAATTCATATTATAACAGTATTTCACCTTCAACAGTTTCATCAATTTATAGTCAATTAGATTCAAGATCAATTGTAACTCAACAATTGCCATTACCAATTCCATACTTTACTACTGCTACTACTACTCCTTCACCTTTTAATTCTACTTCTTCACCTGCTGGATTTTCAGGGGATCAATCTCAATATATTCAACCTAATATGAATTATATTAAACCTCAACAATATCTTAATAATTCTACTACTACCAATAATTCATTTCTTGATAATTCTCCTCAACCGCAACAACAATTTAATTTTATTACAACAACTTCACAATATTATAATGCACATCCTCAACCAACAATCAACTCATCATCACCATCACCATCAACTTCTTCTAAATCTTCTAAATTTACTTTACATCATCAACAACATCAACATCAATATCCATATCACCATCATCAACAATCACCATACACATTACAACAACATCAATATCATCAACAACTTCAATCTTCTTCAACATCACCATCAACTATAATGTCTCCTCCACTTCCCACAGTAGGAACGGAATATTATCATCAATCACCTGAAGATTTATATATGTTAAGTCATCAATTAGGATTAAGTGGTGGTGGATCCATTGATCCAATTTTACTTAATCAAAATGATCCATTGTTTACCAGTTTTTCTTACGGAAGGGATACAAGTCCTGAATTATAATAATTGATTAATTAATTAATTAATTAATGACAACAACAACATGTGATGATGATGCATGCTGTAATAATTGTAATAAATTTTTTTATTCATTCATAAAATAATAAATATCAACAAATACATAAATAAATAAATATAAATAAATAAATATAAATAAAGAAAATAATTAATTAAATAATAAAAAATAAATAAATAAATAAATAAGTAAATAAATAAGTAAAGATTTATCAATTTTGATTTTTTTTTTTGTAGTAATTAACTGACTTTAATATTATTATCTGTGATAATATTTTAATTAAAGTACCTGAAATAATGTGAATATTGTGAATATTTCTTTTTTTTCACAAATAAAAATAGATAAAAAATAGAATTCTATTTTTTTTTTAAAAAAAAAAAATGTAATCTAGATTGGATCTAGAATTTAATTTATTTGATTTTTATTTATGAAAATCTTTAAAAAATTTCAATAAATGAATAACCAATAAATGATTACGTAGTTTTTTTCCCTATAAACAGATATGTTATCTTTATTCGTGGATAATTTTTTTTTAAAATTAGGATTCTCGCGTTGACCATTAATTAAAAAAAGAAAATCATACAAAATCGCGCTTTTTTTTTAGCAAGTTTACTACCTGATATAAATCTTAAAATTGTAAAAAAAATAAAATTAATATTTGATTATATTTGATTATATTTCTTTTTATTTTTTTAATATAAAAATGGTTTATAAGAATCGTATATAAAATAAATAAAATAAGTGAAAATCTAATCTAATCTTTTTATTTTCTTAAATGTAATATTATCTTCGTTATCTAAATTAATGCATTCTTTGGATTCTCGAGAATTATAATCTAAAGTTGAGATATCAGAGTATGGTCTTATTTTTGTATAATTTTGAATTTCTTTTTCCCAATCAATGCATTCTTGTGATTCTTTAGAATCAATATCATAAGTACTACCATTTGAAGTAGTTGGTATTAATAAATTTGGATCTATAAATGTAAAATTTAGTAATTAATTATTTATTAAAATAAAATGATTAAAATCTTGATAAAACCTTACCTTGAGATTTTCCCGATTTTATATCTTCTAATGAATTATGTAATCCATGAAGAGTATGAATACTTCGGCTAATATAGCAAGATTGTAGATGAGACTCGCTTGAAGATGAAAATAATTCATGTTTTTGAGATTTGATTGCTTTTTCTTGATTTTCATCTGCAATCTTAAATTCCTGAAAAATATTATCTTCTATATTATTATTTGATTTCTTAACTAAATTCGATAATGCACCATTTAATTCTCGAGCAGTTGGTCGTTCAGAAGGATTACCATTCCAACATTTATACATCAAATCGGAATAACATTGTGGTATCCAATCTAACATAATATCAGGAATTTTTGGTCTTATACCATTACATATATCAATTATTAAATGGGTATCATGTGCTCGATCATAAAATGGCCGTTTCCCAGTTGCCATTTCATACATAATTCCACCAAAACTATAAATATCTCCCTTTTTTGTGAATTCATTTCCTTGTAAAACTTCGGGTGGAATATATGGAATTGATCCATAAATATTATTACTTTTGTTATCTGATTTTAGTATTAAATCATTTTCCAAACTGCATAACCCTAAGTCTGTAATCGATGCATCCCATGAATTTGTGTAATTTCTTATCAAAATATTTCCACTATGTAGGTCGCGATGAACTAAGCCTTCAAAACGTAACCACAAAAGACCAGATACTATTCTCGTTAGTAAACCCATTTTTGATTTCCATCTTAAATTCCCGAAACTTTTTGTTATAAATTTATGTAAGCTATCATCATGTAATTGCATAACAATAATGTAGTTTTGGCTAGAGGTATTTTTTGTAACTCCAATACATTTTGTAACGTATTCCCAATCATTCATAATCCTTAGATTCTTAACCTGAAATATATTAAAAATAAATTAATTTAATTGTGCAATATATACTGTATATATAATAATGTAAAATATTTTCAATAATAAAAGTTTATAATAATTTATAATATAATTAAAAAAAAAATACCTCTTTAAGAAATTTAGATATATCATTTCTAGAATCATTTATTTCTTTCAAAGCAATTTTTTTATTTACATAAGAATATTCCCAATCCTGTTTATTAAAATTCCAATACCGTTTAATGCCTTTTTTTGATATAGCAGAATATACAGATCCATATCCACCATCAGCTATGTGTTTGATATCTCGAAAGTTGTCATAAGGTATCCAATGTAATTTATATTGATTATTTTTTTGAGATTCTTGGATAACCTTATCAATTTCAGAATTCCCACTAGACCAAATTCCAATCTCTTGAATAAAATGTTCTTTAGTACACAAATAACAAATTCCAGTAGATTTGTCAATATGATTGTAAATATTGTAAGAATGGCTGACTGGGCAATTCATTTTTTTCCTTTTCTTAAGGCGTGGGAATTGAAGAAATATGAGTTATTGAATATTTTTTATTCAAATTATTGGCAGAAAATAAGTTGTGCTGTCACTTTAAAAGAACACTATGTTTCAGTCTCATCCTTTAATAATTCTAATAAAATTACTTTCTATAAATGAATTCCCTCTATAAATGCACGTTAATTCCGGTACCCAGGGGGTGCATTTATAGAGTATTTGCTAAATTACTTTATTTGTTATTATGTGCGCGTTACTAAGATATCATTGATCACAAATTAGAAAAAACCATATATTAATGTTGCCAAAATTTACCTTTTTTGATGATTTTAACTTCCGTTTACAAATTTCAAGCAAATAAAAAAAAATATTAACCAATCAATAATAACAGAACAGGTCACAAAATAATTCAATTTACATGAAAATGAACACAAATATTAACCTTAGAGAGGAACCACAAATCAAAATAAATAAATCGAATCTATTTCTTGATTTCTAAATAAAAAAAATAAAAACAAAAGCAAACAACTACTCTACTTACCCAAGAACTCTTACCTCTAAATGCTACTCTTCACTTATTTATTAATTCAAAAAAAAATATCAATATAATCTTTTTTTTTACCCTATTTTAACGTAAATATAATTGAGTTGTTGAAAATTGTTCATATAAAATAGAATAGTAATTGGAATAATTGGTAACAAATTTTTAGTTATACACATGTGAGATATAGTGGAAACCATGGTTTTATTTAGATAATTTTAAAGATATGTTTTCGCGGAGTGACATCGTCAACTATTCAAAAAGAAAATGTCAAGTTTACGTCTTAATATGTGCATATGAAAAATTTTAAAATGTTAGATAAGTTTATTAATAATAACAAATGAAATTCCCACGAAACCATAATAAAAATATATTTTTAAAAATTAACCCTTACAATAAAGATAAATTATAATATATAAGAATCGTATATAAAATAAGTGAAAATCTAATATCTAATCTTTTTTCATTTTCTTAAATGTAATATTATCTTCATTGTCCAAATTAATGCATTCTTTGGATTCTCGAGAATTACAATCTAAAGTTGAGATATCGGAGAATGGTCTTTTTTTGTATGATTCTGAATTTCTTTTTCCCAATCAATGCATTCTTGTGATTCTTTAGAACCAATATCCTAAGTACTAACATTTGAAGTAGTTGGTATTAATAAATTTGGATTTATAAATGTAAAATTTAGTAATTAATTATTTATTAAAATAAAATGATTAAAATCTTGATAAAACCTTACCTTGAGACTTTCCCGATTTTACATCTTCTAATGAATTATGTAATCCATGAAGAGTATAAATACTTCGGCTAATATAGCAAGATTGTAGATGAGACTCGCTTGAAGATGAAAATAATTCATGTTTTTGAGATTTGATTGTTTTTTCTTGATTTTCATCTGCAATCTTAAATTGTTAAAAAATATCATCTTCTATTTCATTCAAACATCAAATTCCATAATGCATCACGTAATCATTTGGTAATTGGTCGTTCGGAAGGGTCACCATTCCAACATTTATACATCAAATCGGAATAGCATTGTGGTATCCAATTTAACATAATATCAGGAACTTTTGGTCTTATACCATTACATATATCAATTATTAAATGGGTATCATGTGCTCGATCATAAAATGGTTGTTTCCCAGTTGCCATTTCATACATAATTCCACCAAAACTATAAATATCTCCTTTATTTGTGAATTCATTTCCTTGTAAAATTTCGGGTGGAATATATGGAATTGATCCATAAATATTATTACTTTTGTTATCAGATTTTAATATTAAATTATTAGCTAACCTGCATAAACCTAAGTCTGTAATTGCTGCATCATAAAAATATGTACCATTTCTTATCAAAATGTTTCCACTATATAGGTCATGATGAACTAAATTTTTTTCATATAAGCTATAAAGCCCAGTCACTATCTCACGTAGTAAACAATTTTTGATTTCTACTTTAAATTCACGAAACTTTTCGTTAAAAATTTATGCAAACTATCATCGTATAATTCCATAACAATAATATGATTTTGAGTGGAAGGATTTTTTGTAATTCCAATACATTTTATAACGTAATACCAATCATTCATAATTATTAGATTCTTAACCTGAAATATAATAAAAAACAAAATAATTGTGAAATATATACAATATTATGTAAAATATTTTAAATAAAAAGTTTATTATAATTTATAATCTAAATAAAAGAAAAATACCTCAATAAGAAATTTAGATATAATATTTCTTCTGTTTATTTAAATTCCAATACTATTTAATGCCATTTTTTGATATAGCAGAATACACAGATCCATCTGCTATGTGCTTGATATCTCAAAAGTTGTCATATGGTATCCATTGTAGATTGTATACGCCATATTCATTATTTTTTTGATATTCTTGGATAACTTTATTAATTTCAACATTTTCACTAGACCAAGCTCCAAAGTCTCGAATAAAATGTTCTATAGTACACAACTTACAATATACAGTATTGATGCGCTTATTAATATTATCGTAAGAATGACCAGCTGGACAATGCACACTTTCCTTTTCTTGAGGCATAGGAATTGAAGAAATATGCTTATTGAATATTTTTTATTCAAATTATTACGGAGAGTATCACTTTAAATGCACCCTCTCATCCACTAATAATTCTTGCAAAATTACCTTCTATAAATGCATTCCTTCTATAAATGTACGAGTTGATTGTATTACTTTATCTGTTATTATGTGTTACTTCGAAATTCCGATATTTACGCATCAGGAAATTTTATTAGGCGCAAATTTTTATCTATATTTTTTCCTTTTTTTCAAATTTTCTCGCGATTTGCGAGGTACAGAGCGATTTTTACTAAGATATTTCTAATATAGAAAAAAATGTCCTTGTTCTTGGCTTGGCTACAGAATGATATGCGTTTCATTCCGATAGCATCAATATTCGCGGAGATATTCGTATTTTAAGTCGGACGTCCGTGAAAAGATCGTGCGAAAATTTGCGGAAATTTTCACCTTGAAAATTTCCGCAAAATTTCGCACAATTTTTCACAATATTTGCGCAAATTCCACAAATTTTCGCACTTTAAATACGAATATCTCCGCGAATGTTAATGCTACCGGAATGAGAACATATCATTCTGTAGCCAAAAACAAGGCCTTTTTTTTCTATATTAGAAATATCTTAGTAAAAAATCGCTCTGTACCTCGCAAATCACGAGCAAATTTGAAAAAACGGAAAAAATATAGATAAAAATTTGCGCAAATTTGCGCAAATTTGCGCAGGTGTTGAAAATTTGCGCCTAATAAAATTTCCTGATGAAGAAATGATAACATTGATCCCAAATAATTCCTAGAATTTCTTTATAGAAAAAAATATTGTCAAAATTTACCTTTTTGATGGTGTTAACTTCCGCAAGATTGTTCTCAAATTTCAAGCAAATAATATGTCAAAATAATTCATTCATAAATAGCCTTTTTTAAAATATCGATTTAACCTTAGAGAGAGAAGCCATAAATCTAAATCATAATTTCTAAATAAAAAAAACAAAACAAAAGAAAACAACTACTATACTTACATTAGAGTTATAATTTAATTATTTCACAAGTCAGACCATAAATAATTACAATTTTTTCACATCCATATCTTTTTAATTGTTATAAAATAATTTTTAATATAAAATAAAAAGTTAAATTGAAGCTTAAGATCTGTAGATTATTTTTATCAGTTTATTTTTTTTTATTCCTTTTTTAGAAAAGAGTTACAGTATAACATTCTAAAATCATACAAATCTATTGTGGCTTATAGGTTAAACACACCATAGCAAATACAACTCATTTTTCTGCCACAAAAAGAATATTCAATAACGCATATTTCTTCATTTTCCATGTCTCAAGAAAAGGAAATAATTTATTGTTCAACTAATCATTCTCTCAATTATAAATATTACTTTAGCATCTTTTATAATAATTATGGCAAGTGTAATTCATGTACAAAAGAACATTTTAGTCGAGAGTTCGGAACTTGGTCTAGTGGAAACGTTGAAATTGATAAGGTTATCCAAGAATCCCAAATAAATCATCAAGGATATGAATATGAGTTAAAATTAAAATGGATACCTTATGAAAACTTTCGAGATATCGAGCATATAGCAGATGGTGGATATGGATCTGTGTATTCTGCTATATTAAAAAATGGCATTAAAAAAGATTGGGATTTTAATAAACAGGATTGGGATTATTCTTATGTCGATAGTAAAGTTGCTTTGAAAGAAACAAAAGATTCTAGACATGATATATCTAAACTTCTTAAAGAAGTATGTAATTATTTAGATTATAAAACTTTTATTATTAAAAATATTTTACACGATTAAATTAAATTTTTTTTTATTATATTTTAGGTTAAGAATCTAATTATTGCGAATGGGTTATATTTCATTATAAAATGTATTGGAATTTCAAAAAATCCCTCTAACCAAAACTACATTATTGTTATGAAATTATATGACGATAGTTTACACAAATTTATAACAAAAAGGTTTTTGAATTTAAAGTGGAAATCAAAAATATATTTACTAGATAATATAGCATGTGGTCTTTATACCTTGCATGATAAAAACTTAGTTCATAATGACCTACATAGTGGAAATATTTTGATAAGAAATTATACAAATTCATGGGATGCATCGATTACAGATTTAGGTTTATGTAGGTTAGCTGATGATTTAAAATCTGATAACAAAAGTAATAATATTTATGGATCAATTCCATATATTCCACCTGAAGTTTTACGAGGAAATGAATTCACAAAAAAGGGAGATATTTATAGTTTTGGTGGAATTATGTATGAAATGGCAACTGGGAAACAGCCATTTTATGATCGAGCACATGATACCCGTTTAATAATTGATATATGTTGTAAAGGAGTAAGACCAAAAATTCCTGATATTATGTTGGATTGGATTCCAAAATTGTATTTAGACTTAATGCATAAATGTTGGAGTAATAATCCTTCTGAACGACCAACTGCCAATATATTTAAATGTCAAATTACATAATAATGAAATAGAACAATTTAAGATTGCAGCTGAAAATCAAGAAAAAGCAATCAAATCTCAAAAACATGAATCATCTCTATTGTCAAGTATATCTCATCCACAATCTTGTTATATTAGCCGAAATATTCATACTCTTCATGGATTGCATAATTCATTAGAAGATATAAAATCTGGAAAATTTCAAGGTAATCTTTATCAAAATATTAATTATCTAATTTTAATAAATAAATAAATAATTATTAAATTTTAAATTTATAGATCCTAATTTATTAAAGTCTAATGAATCAACTGCTTCAAGTGTTAGTACTTATGATATTGATTCTAAAGAACAACAAGAATGCATTGATTGGGAAAAAGAAATTCAAAATCGAGCAAAAAAAAAGACCCATTCTCTGATATCTCAACTTTAGATTGTGATCCCCAAGAATGCATCAATTTAGATAAAGAGGATAATATTTATCTAAGAAATAAAAGATTAAATTAGTTTTATTTATTTTATTTTATTTATATACTATTCTTATAAATTATTTAAATATATAAAATAATCAAATGTTAATATTATTATTTTTGTTTAAATAATTTATCTTTATTGTAAAAGTCAATTTTTAAAATATGTTTTTATCATGTGTTTCATGGCAATTTCATTTATTAAAGAAATCTTATTCAACATTTTAAAATTTTTCATATGCACATTCCAATGGTATATAATATTTAATAGGAATTGGTTTAATATTGAAAATCAGAAAAGAATATTTATTTAATATTAATATATATATGCATATATAAATATTGTTTAGAGGCGTATAAATTTATGACAACTGAAGT
Organism: Diversispora eburnea; assembly: GCA_910592015.1. Classification (NCBI taxonomy): domain Eukaryota; kingdom Fungi; phylum Glomeromycota; class Glomeromycetes; order Diversisporales; family Diversisporaceae; genus Diversispora; species Diversispora eburnea. Next base: position 4,071 of record CAJVPK010000468.1, on the reverse strand, counting down.
TAACCCTTCAAATAAATAACGCACTCTAAATTTAGGAATTTAAGTTTAAAATAGAATTTTAAAAATAAATCAAGTAATAAATATGGTTTACCCGTTTTTTTTTATAAGGATTTAATAGTCTCGATAAATTAACAAAACATAATAGAAATAGATTAATCTTTAAAAATGACCAAAACTATAAATATCTCCCTTTTTTATGAATCATTTCCTCGTAAAACTTCAGGTGGGATTGATCCATAAATATTAATACTTTGTTATCAGATTTTAATATTAAATCATTTCTAGCCTACATAAACTTAAGTCTATAATTGATGCAAAACAAGAATAATTGCCTAACAATGTAGGTCACGATGAATTAAGTTTTTTACATATAAGTAATCAAGACCAATTGCTATCTTATATAGTAAATATTCACCATAAATTCACGAAACTTATTTTTTGTTTGTAAATAAGAGAGCAACACTTAAAGTTAGGTGTGTTGCTTTTCAAAGTAAGTTTTTGTGTTGTGTTTTTTATTTTCATTTTCTTTATAAGGTGTATGAAGAAAAGGATGAGTGCGTAAAGACAAATACAGTATATACGTTTCTCTCTAAGAAAAGTAAATTTTCAACTTATCTATGAATTATTTTATAACAAATTTATTTTATAAAAAACTTGAAGTACTTATTTTTGACATAGAACTAGAATATATTGTAACCTGCCAAGTGTACATATTTATGCAGTTTTAATATTGAAAAAGTAAAAAATATTTATGGGCAATTTCATATATTCCACCTAAGTATTTTGTGGAATTATGTATGAATTGCAACTGGAAAACAAAGAAAGCACTTAATAATGACCATTTAATGATCGATATATGTAATCAGTATAAGAATAAGGATACAAGATATTAAGTTAAATCGGATATCATAATGTTATTTAGACTTGATGAACAGTGGCAATGATGACCCTTCTAAATGACCGGTTCTAGAATTATATTACGGATGAAAATAAAGAAAAAGTAATCAAATCTCGACAACAAGAACCATCTCTATCGTCACGAATATCTCACCCACAATCATGTTATTAGTCGATGTATTAATACTTGAAGATAGAAAATCAGAAAAATCTTACGGTAATATTTTTATCATGATTTTGATTATATTATTTTAAGCAATTACTAAATTTTAAATTAATAGATCAAAGCCTGATGAACTAGTTATTTTAAGTATCAATACTTATGATGCTAAAATTTTAATATTAATCCAGAGAACCTCTTTAAATGTACCTTCTATAAATGCACACACTTTATTAACTCTCTCTAATGCACGGCATGACTTTTATAAGAGCTCTATATATTTTGCTCTCTATATGTTCACGAACTCTTTAAATGCACGCCTGTATTTCTTTTACTATGGTTTCAAGGGCGCACTTGGAAAGATTTGCTGTGTTATTATAATTTTTTGTTTATTATTATTTTATCATTTTATTGCATTAGTCAATTTTTGTATTTTTTCATAAATAAAGTCATTATTTCCATATTAATATTGCATGAATTACACCTTATCTAACTATTTCAAAGAAAGCGTGAAGGACTTGTAAAATTTGTTATTACTGCTGTCAGTTATTATTGTATTTTTTTTTTATTTTTTTATCATCAATAAATAAATTTTTAGTAATTTTTATGCAATTAGGTATCAAAAAATTTTCAACTCAATATACTTATGATAAAATAAGGAAGAAGGAATTTACTAATTCATAAATAGAAAAAATATTAATAAAAGTGAAGATAAGCATTTAAAGGTAAGTCATTGATTTCTTTTGTTTTTAATTAGAAATAAAGAAAATAGACATTAACCAATAAAATAAGGTATATACTTATTTATTGCATTTAATTTATTTATTGGATTAACTCAAGGTTCATGGTTTCTCAATATCTATGAATTTATTTACTTTTATGTAACATATCTGTTTCTTTGTGGTAAATTTGAACATTTAATTCTTTGACATAGAATATCTTAATATTTTCTCCATTAGGAATATAAGGATAATATTGTGGAAACTAGTATCAAAAATTAAAGGTTGTCAAACCACAATATTATATGTTTGTTACCATTAAGCTGCAGAATCAATGGAATCATGTTGAATAGCTCATAGATAAATTAACACAATTAGAAGTACTACTTGTTTGTTTTCTGCCTTTGATTTGAACGAAAAAAATAAAGAGTTGCCTAGCTGGTCATTCCTCCGACGGATACTTATCTTTAAAGATATCAATCACATAGCAGATGGTTGATATATATTGTATATTCCGCTGATTTTAAAAAATCGTATGAAATATTATTAGAATTTTTAAAATAGAATTGGATATATGTTTTTGTATATGAAAAAGTTGTTTTGAAAGAAATAAAAATTTTTAGATATAATATGTTTGAATTCTTTAAAGAGATAGACGATAAATTATAAAATTTTATTGTTGCAAAATGTTATTTATTAGATAATGTAATTAAATTATTTTTTATTATATTTCAAGTTAATAATGATTGTTGATACGTGTTTTTACATTACTAAATTTTATGAAATTTCTAAAAATCCTTCTGCTCAAAGCTTTATCATAGTTATGGAATGATATGACATAGCTTAAATAAATTTTTAATAAAAATTTTTGATGGAAAGGAAAATATATTTATTATAAAGTATCGCGGCTGGATCAATTACAGACTTAGGTTTAGTTTAGCTAATAATGTAATAACCAAACTAGCCATTATTTTTTAGAGTAACCACTTTGGGATATGCATGTACACGAAAGATTGAAAATTCGTGATAATAATTATTTTTTTTTAAAAAAAAAATCGACAATACTTTAATTACTCCAATAATGAGTGACGATCAATAATCGACACGTGTATCCAGTATTCACCAATTGGATGAAAGCGTCTCGTGCCGTGACTTCGATGTGACTTCACCGAAAAAGGATTTATATTGGGTTGGAATTCTTATATTACGATTAACTAACTGTATACATTTGCTATGTGGAAATAAAGAAAAATAAGAATGAGATTTCGTTAAAAAAATAATTAATTATATTCATGTTTAAGGTGGTTCAATGATTACTTTAGAATCGCATTTATCTTCAAATTTACCTCACCTGTATTCTCTAACACGTTTTAGACCACCTAAATGAAACATATCATCATGTGTTTATCTTTTCACAAAAATAAAATTTTTTAAAGGATATTTAAGAAAAGTTCACTATTAATTTACAACCTGTTGTTTCATACCAATCTCCTCTAGTTCCACCATGACTTCTCCTAATAAATTTCATAATAATAATAATACTTACTGAATGGTATTATTATTGTTATTATTATTTAATTTATCAGATTTCTAAATTAAAACATTGTATAGTTTATGAAGTCAGTATAATAAGTTCATATTATTGTATTATGTATTGTGTATTGTGCCTAGTATTATTAGTTAATTATTAATTAATTATTTAAAATAAAATAGAAAAATTATAAAAATGTCCAGGAATCATCTTGAACGAATTTTTGTAATAATAAAAAAAAGAATTAAAAGATGGTTGTCATTAATAAATTACATGCTCACAATATTCATGATACTCACAATATTGAAATTTATTCTTCAAAAGAAGATATATTTGCAGTTAAATCATTGCAACAAAAACTTCAGAAATAAATAATTATAATAATAATAATTAATCTTTGAATATTTAAATTCAAAAAAAATTCAAAAAAATTTTTGACATTATCAATTCTTATGATCTTTTCAAACTTAAATTATTTTTTACTATGATAATTTCATAACAAAATAAAAAGAAAGGTCATAAACAAAAGTACAAAGTTGAAAAATACAAACCAATCCTTACCCTTGGTACAAAGAATCATCAACTCCCATCACTTCTTTTATCAGAAATTTTACTACCACAAGGAGAAATAATAAAATAACAATAAATAAACACACCATTCTATTTCTCACTTCATAAACACAAATATTTTCATTAAATATATTTTTATTTTAATAACCATTTTAATAAATCAATAATATATTTTCTAATAAAAATAAAAATAA
>CAJVPK010000467.1:0-31680 GCA_910592015.1 Diversispora eburnea | reverse complement strand
TCCCGATCTCAACCCAATAGAAAATTTGTGGAGTATAGTTAAGGGAAAGGTTGAAAAACGTTGGCCAAAAAATTTAACTGAATTAGAGTGGTTTATGGTAGAAGAATGGGAAAAAATCCCAGAAAGTATTTTAGAAAACTTGGTGGGATCCATGAAAGAACGATGCAAACTTATAATTGAAAAAAATGGGGAACGTATCCCATATTAAATGTATTAAATTTTTTTTTAAATAAATCTTTAATCAATCGGCTTCTAATGAGCCATTGTACATGTGATGTGACGCAGTAGTTTTTGAATTATTAACGCGTGAAGTTGTCCAAAGACTTTCTTAACGCACTGTAAATTGCTTGCGGATGTGTTTTATAATTCATCGGAGTTGTAACTATTGTATCTGTTTTTGTTTGATTTTTGGAAAATTCTTCAGCTTCTTTAATTTGAATTGTAATTTTACTATTTTCATTAAAATAATCACTATAATATTCATCTAACACTTTAGCTAATTCATCAAAAGTGGGTCGATGTGTAATTCGGGCATCCCAACATCGCATAATTAATTGTGTAATTAATTTAGGCATGTGAAATGGAATTTTTGGTCGAAATCCATTACGTATATTGAAAGCCAAATCTTTATCATATGACACATCGTGATACGGAGAAAGTCCAGTCATAAGCAACAATTGAAAATGAATAAACATCAGCAGCCTTTGTATATTCTTCACCTCTTAATATTTCAGGGGCGATATATGGTAATACTCCAGAAATGGTATTCTTTTGGAGATTTTTTATGTTTGCTGTAATTAATTTACTCAATCCAAAATCTGATATACATAATGAATCAGAATATTTACTATCCAGCAAAATATTTCCGGGATGAAAATCACAATGAACTATATCTAATTTATGAATTTTCGAAAGTTTTTTAGCTAAATCTTTTAAAAGTTCTAATTTTCTTTCCAACTGATGATATTAAAATTATTGTTTAAATGATTTCTAAGACTTCCATCTTCATAATAATCTAAAACCGTCATATATTCGTGAGTTACTGGATCTTTTGTAATTCCATTAAGATAGGCTGATTGATCGTCACCATTTGTTCTCAATAAAATTACCATCTAAATAGCATATTTTTAAATTATAATTATACATTTTCAAATAAATTTTTATTAATTTAAAATATTGCTTTACCTCATTTAAAAAACTCTCATTTATATCTATAATTCCATCAAATTTTTTCAACGTCACTTCAGTTTGACCTCTTCTTTTCCATTGCTGATTTTTAATACTCCACTTAATAATACATCCATCAACCCACTTAACATAATAAATAGTACCATAACCATCTTTTGCTATTTCAAATCTATCATATGGTATCCATTCTATTATCAGAATTTAGTTGAGAATCTTGAATAAATTTGTCTATTGTATCATTTCCGCTTGTCCATTTATCAAAATCGCTTTTGAAATGGTTTGAGATGCACGGTTTGCACCAGTGATCATAATATTCTTGATTGCATTCTAGACATATTTTAGACATTTTCTGTTCGTTATAGTACGTAAGATTGAAGTTTATTCTTTTTTTAATAAAAAATATAAAATAAATTTGTGTTTCGATAAATTTTTATTTATCATTTATATAAGATTTTTTTTAAAAAAGGTAGTATTTATGCTAATTATTTGTCAATCGGAGTTTTTATTCGGAATTTAGAAATTTTAGGAATTTTCTTGTTAAACAGGTATAACACACGCCATAAATTAAATTTCAGATTAAAGAATATGTAAAATCTAATAAAAGTCTTATCAATTTTAACAAAAAAGATACAAAATGGTAGTGGTGGTGGTGGTGGTTATTGGTCTGATACCCGCCACTCTAGTTTATATGTAAAATTAAAGGACAATGAATTTCGAATAAAATGTGCATTATTTATTACTAATTTTAACGATCCAAATATAGTGGTTAAAGTGGGGGGAGGCAGATGGCGTGTTTGATCAACAAAAATGGCAAGGGAATTCATTACTGTTTTGTTTTCGGATGCAATAGGATCTTGGTGTGAATTATTTCAATTCACTTGAACATATTGATAATGATGATAATGAAATGACATTATTAGTAAAAAATCATCACAAGAATTTGATTTCGATACTAAAGAAAAAAATTGTTAGAATATCAATGATAAGGGAACAATTATCCTCTTCAGCGTCCCGCTCAAAATAAGAAATGCTATCAGAACAAGCTGATTTAGTAAGAAATGAGATTATTTAGAAGATTATGATCGTTTGATCTCTCAAGTTAAATATCAATATAAAAACTTTTACATAATAATTAATACAATTTACACGATTTAGCTAGTTTATCCTATTTAAATAATTTACACAATTTACAATTTATCGAAAAAATAATAAGACAAGAAACATTTGACAAGGTTTATTCAATTTTTTTCCGAAAAATCATTACAGCAAGTTAGTGCGGGACTCCTAGGCCTTCCAGCTCAGCCTTTCCAGGGAAGCAGGCAAAAATGTGATATGAATACCATTGTGAATCTTTTCTTTCTGATTAATCTCATCGAAATAATTCAAGATTACATATATTTTAGCGTACATGAAAATTTGCATCGCACAATTCAATTGATTAATATTCTTTTGAAAATAATAATTATGATCCTTTTTTTTTTAAAAGAAGGACAAAGGTAAATACAATTGTTCCAGTTTATAATAAAGATAATGAGAGATAAATTTAACAATAATTATTAAATAATAATTATTGCATTAATAATTGTAAAAATAACTAAGTATCGTATCGGTTATTATCTTCATATAATAATCATTAATATTAATAATTATCTTTTTACGAATGAGTACATTCTCTTTACGATCTATAGTTTCCTCTCGAAATAATATTCCAAGGTTAAATAAGGAATAAGATTTGGTATAGTAATGAATTAATCTCTTCATATATAATCATGTCATACTATCAATATTATTGCTATTACCAGACAGGTAGTTGTTTACCATTTTCAGTAATTTCTTTTATATCAAGATTATTATTATATTTTTTTTTTCCTTTTGAGATGATATTTTTTTTTGCTGGTGGTGTTACTAACGATAAAATGTCTAATTAGAGAGAAGTTGATAATTATTATTTGTATTACCATCATTAATGCTTGACGATGGTGATGATTCCATATTTTATTAGGTCAAATCACATTTTTTTACAAAACCCAACAATTTAGAATTTAGAGAGAGAAAAAAAGTATTGCTTCATCAAGGATAAAGAATTTGTATTTCCAAATAACTAGTAGATATATATATATATAATAATTATTCTTTAAATTAAAATCTAGTTTAATATGTCAACAGATAGAAAAAATATGCAATTTAAAGATATTTTATAAAAAAAACCTGTTGATCTGACGCTTCCATCCAGTATTTGCGACGATATTTTATAATTGAGAATACATAATGCAGGAAGCTCTAATATTTTCAATATTTTTATAGTCTCTGGCTTTCATTTTTAATCAGTGAATCATATTATCACAACCCAAGATTAAATAAATTAAATAAGTTTCCTTAATAAAGTATCAATGTTATTAAATTTTTAACATGGGAGTAATTTTCTAAATTATATTTATGGGAGCTCATTTATTAAGTTTTCCATTTTTATTTTTTATTTTTTTAAACTTTCTAATATATAAAATAATATAAAATAAAATGTAATATTATACTCTTTATACTAACGTTTCCTTTAAAATATTAGAGTATGATTATTTTTTCGTTTGACTTTAAATTTTCCATCCTCATACTCATAAATAGGTTTTAACTATTAGAACAATATTATAAGAATTAGACTTTAAAGTAATTGATTCATAGGGTTTATTAAATTAGGATCTATAAATTAAAAAAATTCAAAAAATTTTAAAATTTGTAATCGATCATTTTTAAATAAAATTATCGAAGAATATACCTGAAGATTTTCCAGATTTTATATCTTCCAATAAATCATTCAATCCATGAAAAGTATGAATATAGCGGCTAATATAACATGATTGTAGGTGTAACTTAATTGAATGTGAAAGTAATTCGAATAATTCTTGCTTTTGAGATTTTGATGTATTTTTTTGATTTTCATCAGCAATTTCAAGCTGTCGCATAACATTATTATCCACTGTATTATCATATAGTTTTCTTGATATGTCCCAAAATAATAAAACTAATTCATCAGTTGTTGGACGTTCAGAAGGATCATCACTCCAACATCGATACATCAACTTTAGATACCATTCTGGAATCCAATTTAACATAAAATCAGGAACCTTTGGTCTTACACCATTACATATATCCATTATCAAATAAGTATCGTGTGCTTGGTCAGCAAATGGTCGTTGTGCGGTAACTATTTCATACATAATTCCACCAAAACTATAAATATCACCCTTGTAAATTCATTTCCTCTTAACACCTCGGGTGGAAAATATGGAATTGAGCCATTAAATTTATTAATTTTGTCATCGGAGTTTAAAATTAAGTCAATTTCTATATATGCGCCAATATCTATTTTTAATATAACGCATTCAGCACACAAAATATTTATTATCAAAGCATTTCCACTATGAAGGTCACAATGAATTAAGTTTTTTTCATGTAAGCTTGTAAGACCCCATGTTATTGACAATAATATTTTTAATTTCGTTACCCACTTTAAATACCAAAAGGTTTTAGTTAAAAAAGTATGTAAATCATAACCAAATGAATCCATAACGAGAATGTAGTTTTGTGTGGAAGGATTTTTTGAAATTCCATAATATTCAGCAATAAATTTTGAATTAATTACAGTCTTTAGCTTAATATTAAAATATTAAATTATAAATTAATAAATTACAAAATATTAATAATTTTAATAACTTATATTTAAATATAAAAAGACGTACTGTATGTACATACCACCGCTTTAAGAAATCCAACCATATCAATCCTAGAATCTTTTATTTCTCTCAAAGCAACGTTGTTGCCCATCAAAACATATTCCCAATCCTGTTTGAGAAAATTCCATTCCATTTTGCTCTATTTTTTACTTTGGCGGAATACAAAGATCCATGGCGAACATCTGCTATGTGTTTAATATTTAGAAAATCTTCAAAAGGTATCCATTGGAAATTTTGGTAAACGTTATTTATTTGAGATTCTTGGATAATCTTATCAATGTTAGCATTTCCACTAGACCAAGTCTTAAATTCTTGGATAAAACGTTCCCGAGAACACAAATCACATATTCCATCTTCAAGATTAAATTTTATTTCGTTGACCAGAACATAAATCTTTAGAAGAATGACCTGCCGGGCAATAATCTATTTTTTCTATTTTTTGAGACATGGGAATTAAAATGAATATTTTGTATATTATTTATTTTTCTAATAATTCATTGTTTGTTTAATGGTAATCATTGCCTTTTCTGATTAAATTACTTTATTGATTTTACGCAGTAATCCAACTTTTCCTCAAAATTTGAACTTTTTTTATTTATTTTTATAAACATAACATAATATATGACAGACTCCAAATTTCTTGAATATCTTTACAGTTAGTCAGCGAAAACATCTTTACGTGATCACTTTTTTGATGTTACCTTATATTATTTTTTAAAAAAACTTTAAGCAAATAATAACTGGAGAAATTATTAAAATATCAATCAATCAATATTGTACCGAACAAACAATCCATAAATGTAATAAATGTAATAAGGTATATGAACTAAAGATAAATTAAGACAGGAAGGCCATTTTTATTATATTCATTAAAGAAAATCGTTGTAAGAAATTTAAATGTAGGGAAAAATGGAAAGAATCTCGTTCACTTGAGGTAAAATATTTGTAAGAAGGAAATTGGTCACTTGAAAGTAACAATTTATAAAATAAAGGGATCTAGATAAGTGAAATATTTTCAAATACGCGTTAAGAAGTACGTTGATGTACAGCAAAGGGTAAAATGATGAAATTAAATTTCATCACACTGCCAATGATATAGTAACTAAACATTTGATTTCAATATTTCCCTCATTGAATAAATAACATCTAATTGCATCTTTGTAGGAATCACATCACATTGCTATTTTTTTACTTAATACAATAATTGTCGTCATTATTTACAGGCTCACTCTGTAAAATTATTTGTCTTCAAATTTCTTGAATGAACGCTTAATTTCAATATTTTCAATTTTGGAAATTTTTTGAATTTTCTTTTTGAGGTGAGGCATTTTTGCAAAATTAACATTAAGAAAAACCACCATTCAACTTTTCAGAATTATAATTTTTAAGATTTAAAAATTTTCATTAAAAGATTCGTGGCCATTTGAAATATTACAAGAATATGGGCTATTTTGAGACACAAATTCTTTAATCTTAATTTTGATATTATAATTAGATTATAATTTTGTCAGCCATTAGTAATCTTACGACGTAGTACCGGAGTAATAGTAATACGATTGCTTCCAAGAGCCAATGACAGGAATATTGACCGGATAAGAAGTTTCATCTGTCATTATTGAGATCTTTCAAGAGGCTATTAACAATGTGTCGATGAATCAATCCTTGTCCAGTTTTATCACACATCAGCAAGTAGTTTCCACTCCGTGTTGTGGCGTAACTATCGTTCATTTCTTATCTACAATTGACATTAACCCACTAATTGATGTTTCAATATCACATGGTTTTGGGCATGGATTCATATTGAATTGAAATGATCCAAATTTCAACGGAGTGCAAGAAATCAACCAGAACCCCATTTATAAGGCCAATTATCATTGAGCATTGATTCTACTATAAAATTATTAGTGTCAATAAATTATTGTTTGATTGTTAGGAACTGGATCAACCTTGGCCCAAATATGAGAACAAATAATGAAATTTCGAAAGGAAAGAGAAAATCCACATCGAGAACTTTGTTGTTATTTCAGATGAGACTCATTTATGATTATTATAATCATTATTATTATTTGAATCTAATTTATCTAATAAGGGATTAGTTAAACTCTATTAGCACTTATTAATTTAATCGAAAAATCATTGTTAACTCACCTGTTGAACTGATTTCAAGTAATAATCAAAGCCTTCAAATTTATGCTAATCATCACTATTTCTTTCTTTTCCAGATTTTGAATGCCACCAAAATATTTCTCCCCATCTTCTAACTTATGTTCTTACTGCCATGATACTTGGACACGCGATTATTAAGGTTTTTGATCTATTGAATAATATTCATTAGTCAAAGATTAGAGTAGGTAATATATGGAGAATTTTGACCAATATTCAATTGTTAATCAAGTTTCAAAGTTAAACTCCTCCACAATTGACTATGACTGACTATGTGGTGCTAGGAGAGTTTGAATCTGTATTCTCAATTGAAGATCAGAATAAGCTGAATTTTAATGATTGGGGTAGGAGATTTTAGATCGTCATTACAAGTTGAAATGAGCATATAGTTATTATTTGATTTTGAAACCATAATTTTAATAATTGTGAATCTGAGTACTTAATATGCCCGCACGCAATTAATTAATAACTGGTTAGAGAAGTGTTATTTGATCAACGTAATGATTATGAAATAAATACTCTCACTCTATAATTTGATAATGAATTAGTAAACATTATTCATTATAAAATTGATCAAAATGTTGATTTTAATAATTGTTAATTTTAATACTCACGAACTGTAATATGATGTGAACACAATTGAATGATTATTAATTAGAAATTGTTATTTGATGAAATTAATTAAATTGATTTTGACAATCACAAAATCACGATTTACAAACCTTAATGGCTGGAACTCAGTATTTGTAATGCATAAAAAAATTGCGATATTTTATTCATAATTACAAAACTTTATATTTAGTGTTAATATTTTATAATATTAAAAAATCAATAAATAGTGCCTTATAATTAATTAAGTAAAATACAAATAAAAAATATATAACGTTAAATAAAATTTATAAATTATATGTATTCGAATCATCATCTAATTAAAAAATAAATAAATAAAAATGAATTAAATTAATAATCATGTCTTGAAATGAAATATAAAATATACTTGACATTTACCAGCATTTATTTGATAAAACGATTCTGTTAATTCTTCAAGTTTCTTTTTGAAATTTTCATCATTTTTAGGTTTTGGAAGATTTGAAAAATTGAGAAGTCGACTGGTATAAATTGCTTGCGGATGTGTTTTATAATTCATCGGAGTTGTAACTATTGTATCTGTTGTTGTTTGATTTTTGGAAAATTCTTCAGCTTCTTTAATTTGAATTGTAATTTTACTATTTTCATTAAAACAATCAATATAATATTCATCTAAAACTTTAGCTAATTCATCAAAAGTGGGTCGATGTGTAATTCGGGCATCCCAACATCGCATAATTAATTGTGTGATTAATTTAGGCATGTGAAATGGAATTTTTGGTCGAAATCCATTACATATATCAAAAGCCAAATATTTATCATGTGACACATTGTGATACGGGGGAAGTCCATTGATGATTTCATAAGCAACAAATGCAAATGAATAAACATCAGCAGCCTTTGTATATTCTTCACCTCTTAATACTTCAGGGGCGATATATGGTAATACTCCAGAAATAGTATTCTTTTGGAGATTTTTTATGTTTGCTGTAATTAATTTACTCAATCCAAAATCTGATATACATAAAGAATTAGAATATTTACTATCCAGCAAAATATTTCCGGGATGAAAATCACAATGAACTATATCTAATTTATGAATTTTTGAAAAATTTTCAGCTAAATCTTTTAAATGTTCTAATTTATTTTTCCAACTGATATCATTAAAATTATTTTTTAAATAATTTCTAAGACTTCCACCTTCATAATAATCTAAAACCATCATATATTCGTGAGTTACTGGATCTTTTGTAATTCCATAAAGATAGGCTGACGACCTTTCACCATTTGTTATCGAGAAAATTGCCATCTAAAGCACATTTTTTTTAAATTATTAATTAATAAAATATATTTTCAAATAAATTTAAAGTATTACTTTACCTCATTCAAAAAATTTTCATTTATATCTACAATGCCATCAAACTTTTTTAACACCACTTCAAATTGACCATATCTTTTCCATTGTTGATTTTTAATATCCCAATTTCGAATATTCCCATCAACCCACTTAGCATAATAAATAGTACCATAACCACCTTTTGCTATTTGTTTAATGTCTTGAAATTTACCATAAGGTATCCATTCTATTACTTTATCATAATCAGCAATTAGTTGAATATCTTGAATAAACTTATCGATTGTATCATTTCCGCTTGTCCAATTATCAAAATCATTTTTAAAATGTTTTGAGATGCACGGTTCGCACCACTCATAATTACGAAGATTGTATTTTTCATTGCATTCTAGGCATATTTTATACATTTTCTGTTTGCAAGATGGAAGTTTTTTTTTAAAAAAAAATTAAAAATCAAAAAGAAATAAATTTGTGTATCAATAGATTTTATATTTATCGTAAAAACCGGAATAATATTTTAGCATTATTTATGCGTACTATTCCTTAATTATATTTGTCAATCGGAGTTGTTATTCAACATGACCGAAATTTAGCAACTTTAGGAATTTCTAGTTACGTAAACAGGTAACATTAAAATTATTAAATATGTAATATATAGATTTGTTTTTTGTCATCTTGTGTCACAATGTTATGATAGTTAACCTAACCCCGATTCTAATGTTTGTAATATATAAAAACATTTTTTAATCAATTTTGCGGGTAAGCATTGCATTAAACCTGTATATACTGTATTTAGTTATGATGATGTTAATTGAAATATTTTAGAGTATATTAGGATATATGTAATTGTATATTAATATTTCTAAAATGTATATGTATTTTATAGAGGTGAAACTGATGAGCAATTAATTGACATAAATGAATCGATTAAGTGAATATGGAATCAAGTCAATTCTTGGTTTTATCAGCGAATCTGATGAAAGATCATCTTCACCATCATCGTAAGATAAAGAATCTCTTAATATGAAATATGATAGAAATGTATTTGAGATGTAATTTTTATCATTTAATTTTGATATTGAATTCTTTTTTAATCAATTTGTATTAATCGTAATTTAATTAGGATTATTGGTGAGAATGATAAGAATAATAATTTCAATGATAATTTTCTTAACAGCAAATTTGATAAATAAGAGGGGAGAAAAGATTATCAATTGATAAAATAGAATTGTGAATTTCGGTCAATTGTATGGTAATTATATATATTTATACATATTATTTATTTATATTATTTGATTGAGATTAATTTAATATTCCTTATTGTTAGGAATGTGTGATATATTACTTCACTTTCAAGGCGATATCCTGTATACAAATGTATAGCATATGGAGAGTGAGTGCGATAATGTTGGTATAGGATAATATGATTTTATTGATTTTATTATTTAAATTTATTTAAATTTATTAATTCTTATTCTTAATTATTTTTAATTATTTTATTTATTATTTTAATTAATTGATTTAATCGATTTAATGAGTTTTTAATAAGACGATCGGTTATTGGATTATTATGGAATGAATTAATCAATAGATTTTAAATTTAGAAAAACTTATGAATTAACTAATTGATTAATTTATGTAATGAATTTTGTTATTGATTCTGTAGTTAAGTTAGTTAGTTAATTTTTTATTTTTATTTTTTTTTATTTTTATTTATTATTTATTGTTTATTATTTATTATTTATTATTTTTATTTTTATTTTATACCTCTTGACGCGTTTTTCAGAATCGGCTTAGATATTTCAGTTGATTGTTTGAGATGATGATGTTTCCTTCTCTACAACAACAGATTTATTAGCATCAGTAAAAATATTAATAATATATAAATTTATTTTTTTATTAATTATTATTTTTTTAAAATATAACTAACACTAACAATAAACTGAGAGATAAATAAGACGGAATCTGGCAAGTAGAAATTAGAAAAAAACGCTGTAGAATATCTTATTCCTTTCCTCCCATGTTTTATATGAAAGGATGGAACGGCGGACATAACCGTCAAAAAAATATAAATTTTACGAGGTAAGCTAATATATAAAAAAATTACCATAAATGCAATAATGTTTTTTATAATTATTATCAACCTAGGTTGCGTAGTTTAAGTGCGACATTACCACCCACGAAGAATGATAACTTTCTTTGGGATGATATTTTAAGATTAAATTGGCTCTGACTTGACATTTGAACAAGCTTTACAAATTGAGGTTAAACTACTTGTAAGATATTAACGCAATTATTATTCGAACTTTCTATTAATTTTTTATTATTTTTAATTGAATGAAAATGTTTTGTTGCACCTAAAGTTATATTTGGATCCCAATTCAATTCCGGATTGAATTCATTTTAAATTCTAATTTAATACCTTCGAGAGAAAGTTAATTCGTTATTCGCTAGAAACGAAAAGGATTTATTATGGATTTCGGGGAAACTTTTCCAATTATATAAAAATTAATTTTTTAATCGTTAAAAAAAATAGATAGCTCTTTTTTTTTTATTGACGTTGTCATTTTAAACTAAAATATGTTTAAATCAAAGCCATTGGTCTTTATTAAGTTAATGGAGAAAGGGACTTTTATAAGATAGTTCTTGTGATATTCTTATTATTATCTTACATATAGATCTCTTTCATGAGCAAATGATGTTCATTTTGGATGAGGTATTTTTAATATTCTTAACTTTTATAAGTATTTCAATTCATTTAAAATTTTATTTGATTGTTATTTTAATTTATGGTGATAGTAACTTGATAAAGAAATCAAACCAGAGTTTCGTCTGTTAAATCAAAACTCGCCAATTATTAATAAAGGATGAATCTAGTAAATTCAATTAAAATATTCTATAATTTATCTTAATAATTTTATTAATATGTTAATTTAAAAATCGATGATGCTTAGCGATAAAGAAGGCCTTTGAATCTGGATAAAATCAATAAGTTTTAGTATGATTGTTTATCTGTTGAAAGAGAAAGGCGTGAGAGTTATCAATTAAATTATTTATTTAAGTTCCATTTATTTGACATTAAATTATTATCTAAATTTTATTTATTTTGAAATTAATTATTTTATAGGATCCATTGATAAATACTACAAAATATTCCACGATATAAATGATAGAAAAGGATATTACAATAAACTATAAACCAGATGATTGTAAAACATAATCTGATTAATCAATAACAGCGAGATCAACGGATGCACAATTAAATACTGGGATTGTTCCATCACAACGGTTAATTATGTTTCCAATTAAGTCACAAATGGTGTTGTAGACAAATGGGTAATATGTTCCAAAAAATAATAATATTCCAATGCGAACAACCAATAGAATTCCAAATGATCATAAATATTTTATGACAAATGATTAATCTAATCCAATTCAAAGATGACTAATTCGACTCAAAATTCTGGTGTAATGGTTGAGAATATTCCAAGGCAAATTTACTCAAAACTTCCCTGTAATGTCTGACTCTCATGCGATCATTAATCAGGTTCAGAGAAAATCAAGTCCAATACAATACAATGGTGACAATGATGATGCGCAAATATACCAGTTCAAGTAACCAATCAAATATGTCAATGCATATTGAAACTATTTGCGTCAACAATATTGTATATAAAATGGACAGAAATCACGACAATAAATTAATCCACAATATCAAATCAATCAACAGCAACATCAGGAATTCTTTCATGTGGGTTTACTAGTTCTTTATTTTTGGGTAGATCCAAATAAATATGAAATTATATTATTTTTAAAATTTTTATGATGATAAAAATATAAATTTATTTTTAAACTTTATTTTCACAAAAAACATTATTCGAAATAACAAATCACTTGAAAGCATATATTCGCCATCAGGTACATAATGTAATGAAATTTATTATGAAAATATGTAAAATAATGGTTGAAAATTCGCCATGTGAAATATAAAAAACTTAAAATAGTCCAATAATTTTTGGAATTTTTTTTTTTGCATTTTTCAGATTTTTAATTTTTTTTAACATTTTAAACATCAAAAATTCATTTTACCATTAATGTATTTTAATGATTCTAATGAATATCATAAGTATTGACGTTTAAAATAGTTGATTCATTAGACTTTAATACATTAGGATCTAAAAATATTAAAAATTTTAAAATAATTTAAAATACTGTAATTAATCATATCAGATATATTAAAATAAATTGTTCAAAAATATTACCTGAAGATTTACCAGATTTTATTTCTTCCAATAAATCATTCAATCCATGAAGAGTATGAATATATCGGCCAATATAACATGATTGTGGATGTAACTTACTTGAATGTGCAAATAATTCTAATAATTCATGCTTTTGAGATTTTGATGTATTCTTTTGATTTTCACGAGCAATTTTAAGTTGTCGCATAACATCATTATCCACTATATTAATTTGAAGTTTTACTAATACGTCCTGAAATAAATCCACTAATTCATCAGTAATTGGACGTTCAGAGGGATCATCACTCCAACATCGATACATTAAGTTTAAATACCATTCTGAATCCAGTTTAACATAAAATCAGGGACCTTTGGTCTTACACCATTACATATATCAATCATCAAATAAGTATCATGTGCTTGGTCAGCAAATGGTCGTTGTGCAGTAACTATTTCATACATTATTCCACCGAAACTATAAATATCACCCTCTCTCGTAAATCTATTGCCTCTTAATACCTCAGGTGGAATATATGGAATTGATCCATAAATTTTGTCACATTTTAAAATTAAATCATTTTCCAATTCACATAAATCTAAATCTATGACAGAATCAATGCCGTCATTTAAAATATTTCCACTATGAAGGTTACAATGAACTAAATTTCCTGCATGTAAGATTCTAAGACCCGCAGCTATTGAAAATAATATGTCGTTTTTTTGTTTCCACCCTAAATCCCAAAAAGTTTTCGTTAAAAGATTATGTAAGTCAACATCAAATGATTCCATGACAATAATGTAGTTTTGTGTAGAAGGATTTTTTGAAATTCCATAATATTTAGTAATAAAGTCATAACCATCAAAATCATAAATTGTCTTTATCTTAATATGAAAAATTAAGACAAATTAATAAATTAGTAAATATTAATTGCTGTTCAACATAGTTTCTAAATATAAAGAAGCATACCATTTTCAAAAATTCAGCTATATCATATCTGGAATCTTTTATTTCTTTTAAAGCAACTTTACAGCCTATGAAATCATACTTCCAACCCTGTTTGATAAAATTCCATCCAATTTTTATTTCATTTTTAAACTCGGCAGAATACACAGATCCACGGCCGCCATCTACTATGTGTTTGATATCTTGAAAATCATCATAAGGTATCCATTGCAACTTATCGTAAATGTTATATATTTGAGATTCTTGGATAATCTTATCGATGTTAGTATTCCCACTAGACCAAGTTTTAAATTCTTGGATATAATGTTCGTGAGAACACAAAAAACATATTCCTAAATCAAATCTAATGCAATTTCGTCGACCAGAACACAGATCCTTAGAAGAATGACCTGCCGGACAATACCTAATTTCTTCTATTTTTTGAGACATGAGAAATAAAGAAATAAAAGGAATATTCATTTTTGAAATTTTTTTATTCCAAATTTATATAATTCGTTGTTTAAGGTTAATCATTGCCTTTCCGGTTAAATTTATTTGTGAAATTACTTTATTAATCCGCAAAGCCAGTACGATTATCAACCAATAAAAATAAAACACATGATTTAATAATAAACACATGATATCCAGGTGATCGAAATTATTTCGCGTGTGATAAATATCCGATGACGAATCTTAGGTGACAAATATGTTTTTCGGATGTAAAAAAATTCTAAGTCCGTAGTATATCTAATAAAAATCGATGCACTCGGTGATAAGTACACTACCCATGGAAAATCCCAATCTTATCCCTTTTTTGGTATAGGTTATGGTGTGTGTGTTCAACACCACTGGTTAATAAAAAAAATTGACTAAAAATCAAATAAGATAATATTGATATTTGATTTGAATTTCCAAAAATTTCCATTTCTCTTATTTTTTAACTTTCTTTCAAATTTACTGGGAATCATAGTTCAAAAAATTTTTAATGCCATTTTTCTGATTGCTTTGGATTCCGATCCCCAACAATATTAGTAAATGACTCATTAGACTTTAATAATAGATTATGATATATAAATTAAATGATTTAACTTTTATAATTATTTATTAAAATGAACATTATTATAAAATGGTACCTGCTGATTTTCCAGAATAATTCTGGTTTTTGAGATTTGAATGCTTTTTTTATTTCCAATAGAATTACAAGTTTTTTGAATAATGTTATTATCCCGATATTTCACGCAAAAATAGTTCTGCTATGACAATGGACTAATTATTGTGTGTATACTTTCAAAGACCCAATGCAATCGTAATATGCTTATTCTATTTCCCACCCAAATTTTTTTGTTAAAAATCACGTTAGATATCGTAAAAGTCTTATCTATCCAAAACCTTTGGATTTTAAAAGCAATGTGTTGCAACCCCATGATATTTAACATTGGAATAATAGTAAATAGGAACAACTTCACCCTTTATTTGTATAATAGTAAATATAAAAATTTTGTAGATCAAAATTTCTTTTACATATTCTGTAGTTATGGATATAAACAGATAATAATTAATTTCGCGGGCACTTTTTTTCAAAGAGAGAGTCAAAATCATCACAAGCTTAATAGCAGTTTTATGAAAACACATTTCAAATTTTATTAACTTACGAAATATTCTATTTAAAACATTGGAATTAATTTTATTTTATTTAATCCCGATGAAATTAGTTTTCGTTCCTTTCTCTCACACGAGATCGTTTATAAGCCCACATCCGTGATATCAACGCGACTCTACCGAGTAGGAAATTGAAAAAAAATTTTTATGAAACGACACGACAATTTGATAATATATATTACCGATTTTTTTAAATGAATGAAAAGGTTTGTTACACCCAAGTTAGATATGGATCCCAATTCAATTCAATTCCAGAATGAATAATTCTTACAACTCACATTTAATGCCCGCTCATCAATAATAAAGAATGATTAATTCTTCTGAATTGGAGCGAGAGAAAGTTAAACGATCGAAACATTACCAATTTATATTCACGTTGGATAGGGTATTTTTAATATTCTTAACTTTATAATATTACAATTATTTTTTAATTTATTATTTTATTAGTTAATTAAGTTATTAATTATAATAACAGAAGAATTGAAACCCTGTTAAAATATGTGGAACATCTCTTCAGTGAGTTATTGATAACTCCCGTTAATGAGCAAGAATTAAAAGATATCTAAATTTTTATTCGAATGGAAGTAAGACATTAATAGATTTATTCTTAATATAATTATATTCACTCACAATATAAATATTTAATATATTTATTTCTTATATATTTACTTTTAATATATCTTAAATCTAAATATCTTTGTATATATGAATTTCATACTTGCCGAGAAAATTAAAATTTTAATAAAGGATAAATTGAATGAACAATAAACTTCAATATGATTCCGAATCTCAGCAAATTATGAATTGTGAATGGTTTTATGAAAAAAACAGAGGAAAGCAACCGTTTCAGATTTCCAAATTTTAACCCAAAATCCACCTTCAATCTTCATTTGAATTATTAGAAATTCAAAAAATCAAATTATTAACATTAATTCTTATCTCAGACCTTATCGCAGCAACTACACCTACGAAATCCCAAAATAATTCGAAATTCCAATCATTATTCAAGATGAAATCGTGATACCTCTCTTTCTCCACGTGAAGAACTCACGAGTATCACCACAAGGTTTCCATCTCCTAAATTGATGCAAACTCAATATAACCTCAATCTAATAGTCAACAACTTTCTATGTCACTTTCTCCAACTCAAAATCAAATACATCAACACGCATCCTAATAATAACCATAATCGCCAATAAACTCAATATTAACAATTCATACCGAACTTCACATGATATTCAATCATTTCATTTGAGGTTATCCGTGATTCCTATTTGACTCAGCAGCAACAATTAATCACAATGAATCCGATCTGCTTCTCTTTTACAACTTCTCCATCATCAATTCAACAGCAGCACAGCAACAGCAACAGCAAAAACAACCTCTGCTGATTCTACACGATTAAATACTGTTTTATTCCGTCACAAATGGTTAATTATATTTCCAATCAATCACAAGTAGACAATTCAAAGACAAATGGATAATCACGTTACAATTAATAATAATAATTTTTAAAATAACGACAAATGATTAATCCAGGTCCAGTCCGAAGATTGAACATGATGACAGAATATTCCGAAGCAAATTACTCAATACTCTCCTGTAACGTCTGACTTTTATGCGATAACTAATAGCAATGATTTGAATAGTAAATCAAGTCCAACACAATGGATTAATGTGAACAATGGCAAATGCAATGGCCAATCAAGTACCCACAATAAGTTAGCAGCATATTAAATCAATCAACAACAGCCGCCTCGATTTAATAATAAAATTATCATTTATAATTTGCTAATATTTTTATAATTCGGTGGATCTTAATATTTTCAAATGGATAAGAAATTTATTATGATTTTTATAATTTAGAAATATGAAGATGGTGATAATTTTGTAAAAAAATTTGAAAATTTCTATGATGATAAATTAGATTTTCAACCTTTAATATTGTATGTTAAATCTCATCACATGAAGAATATTTATATTCACATTTGTATATAATATAACGAAATTTTGTTATGAAAAATTTAAATTAATATAATTATGACAATTATATATGCCGAAATATTATAAATTTGACTTTTTTCTCATTTATTCTTTATTCTTAGTTTATTATTGATTTTCAGAATTTTCAATTTTATTTTTATCCTTTTAAATATTTCCATTAATATGTTTTAATAAATAATATAATTATAAATATTGGCAATTTGTAGTTGATTTATCAGATTCCTGCTTTTGAATTTCCTTTTCTTCATTCATACGTTAAATTAAGTATTATTAATATCAAAAATAGTTGGCTCATTGGACTTTAACAATAAATTAGGATCTATAAATTAAAAATTTTATAAATAATTACTTTATTAAAATAATATTATTTTAAAAAATATTACCTGCTGATTTTCCAGATTTGAGATCGTCCAATCGATCATACAATCCATTAAGAGTATGAATATATCGGCTAATATAACATGATTGTGGATGTAACTTATTTGAATATGAAAATAATTCAAATAATTCTTGCTTTTGAGATTTTGATGTATTTTCATCAGAAATCTTAAGTTGTCGCATAACATCATTATCTACTATATTATCATCAAGTTTTTCTGATAATACACAAAATAAATTAGCTAATTCAGTAACAGTTGGACGTTGAGAAGGATCATCACTCCAACATCGATACATCAGGTTTAAATACCATTCTGGAATCAAATTTAACATAAAATCAGGGACCTTTGGTCTTACACCATTACATATATCTATTATCAAATAAGTGTCATGTGCTTGGTCAGCAAATGGTCGTTGTGCAGTAACTATTTCATACATAATTCCACCAAAACTATAAATATCACCCTCCCTTGTAAATTCATTTCCCCTTAATACCTCAGGTGGAATATATGGAATTGATCCATAAGCTTTTTTGTGTTCAGAATTTAAAATTAAATCACTTTCCAGTTTACATAAGCCTAAACATAAATCTATTCTTAATAAAACGTCAAAACTATTAAGATTGACATCAGGTTTTTTCAAAATATTTAAAATATTTCCGCTATGAAGGTCACAATGAACTAAATCTCTTTCATGTAAACATCTAAGACTCCATGTTATTGAATCTAACATATTTATTTTTTGTTTCCACCTTAAATTCCAAAAAGTTTTAGCTAAAAAATTATGTAAATCATCATCAAATGACTCCGTAACAAAAATGTAGTTTCGTGTAAAAGGATTTTTTGAAATTCCATAATATTTAATAAATTCGAGAAGATGATTAACGGTCTTTACCTTAATATGAAAATATTAAAAGAAAAAAAATTAATAAATTACGAAATATTAATAACCGTTCATAATAACTTGTAAAGAAACATACCACTTTAAGAAATTCAACTATATCATATCTAGAGTCCTTTATTTCTTTCAAAGTAACTTTGCAGCCTATTAAATCATTTTCCCAATTCTGTTTGATAAAATTCCATTTCCATTTTATTCCACTTTTTATTTCGGCAGAATACACAGATCCATGGCCACTATCTACTATATGTTCGATATTTTGAAAATCATCGTAAGGTATCCATTGTAACTTATCAGAAATGGTATTTATTTGAGATTCTTGTATAATCTCATCAATGTTAGCATTCCCACTAGACCAATTTTTAAATTCTTGGATAAAATGTTCTTTGGTACATAAAGAACATCTTTCATTATCAAAACTAACGAAATTTTGGTAATAAGAAGAAGAGATATCCTCGGAAGAATGACCGGCCGGACAATACTTGATTTTTTCTATTCCTTGAGACATGAGATATAAAGGAATATTTTTAATTTTCTTTAGTCCATAATAATATTGTGATATTGTGACACAAACAGATCGATAAGTCAAAAATTTAGCGTTATTTTATCCAGCATATGGGCCCATCTGGTTCTAGGGGTTTTTAAAAATTATTATTTGATCTCAATTGTGATTGGCCTGTTTTAAAGATAAAATTATAAAAAACATAAGAAAACTCAAAACTTTATTATGTTAACTACCTTTTAGCTTCTAATAAAAAATGTTTAACATGAATTTTTACATATATTCCCTATTTTATGACGGGTTATTATGTAAATAGAAGCTTTAAATCCGAAAAACGTCCCGACTCTACAACCGTCTAACCCATCGTCTCGACACCCAACCCATCGTTCAAACCCCCAACTTGCGTCAACTCATTTTATTTCATATTCTATTGCACAATAAAGTTTTTTTATTATGTTTTTTCATGTTTTTCACTTAGTTTTAATATTAAATAACAACTTTAATTAATAGAGATAATATATTAATAAACATGTTACTTTATAACAAAGTCTTGAAATTTGTGTAACAAATTATTAGTTGATGAATCAAATGCGCCCATATGGTTTAATAAATTTCTCCTTTTCAGGTTTATTATAAGAAAATTGATGCGTTTTCCATAATAAAAATCCATTTCTTTGAGGGAGAAAGCATGAATTTTTATTGTTAAACCACGAAATTAGTTAAAAAAAACCTTATCCCATCATTGGTTTTTTTTTTCATGTGCTAAACAAAACTAAAACATCAGTATTTTTCTTACTGTTTTCTCTTTCAGCTGAATTCAATTACCATCGAAATACTCTCTTTTCATTTCTATTGTTCCAATTCCATATTGATGAGAATAACTAATATTACACTGTCCCTCCTTCAGCTGCCACTGAAATGTTTCTCGTCATCTTTTGTTGTACCTCCATTTACATAACAGTATCCAGATAAACTGTCCATTACTGTTCCCTCCTTCGGCTGATTTCAAGTACTATCGAAATGCTTGATATGCATCACGAATACTGTTTTTTTATATTTACAACTTACTTTTTAAAGGCACACTTATATATATTAAATCATAAAAAAATAGTTTAACATTTATTTTTTGTATTAAAGAATTTTCTATAAAATAATTTACTTAAGAACCAGTGGTGATTAAATTTACGTTACCAAAGTTAGGGTTGGAGTTGGTGAGGGGATTATGTAATTTTGCTTAGTGGTTAACATAGTTGGATGCTGGACATTTAATAACAAAACTATTCGCCATATCGTAGTTTTTTATTTCCTTCTTTAATTCTTCATTGTATTTTTTTCACATTCTAATATATTATCAGTGCATGTGGAAAGTTCTATATATTGTTAATTGTAACTTTTTCATTTCATAAAATTAAAAATTACCGATCATATTCAAACCATCTTCGGATTGATCAGAATTAGCTAAATATATCCGTTATTATCTTTTATTGTTCTTCTATATGTAAGGTAAAAAATAAGGAGTAATTATCCCGAACAATACTTGTTTAAATCGAAAATAATCAGTTACTTCTTGATTAATAGACCAATCTTCATCAATAATCCACTTATATCAATATATATTTTATTAAGCACATTGTCTTTATTCAACTTAAAATATTTTTATAATCCATTATTACATTAAAATGAGAACGAAAATCAGAATCTATAGAATTATCAATATCAATTAAAATATCTTCAATTTTAAGATCATTTTTAGATTATGTTCATTGGATTTAATAATAAAATTTCTTTTCCCGTCAAATGTATGTAAATAAGATTTATCAAAATGTAGTTTTTATTATTTGTAATTTTTTTTTCAAAATCTAAACAAACCTCTATTAAATGTATTTAATTTTTTTTTATTATTGAAATAAAGGTGTAAAACAAAAATATTTTCCCAGGGAAATATTATCATTGGAAACATCAGTTGATATTTTACGTGATAGTTTATTATAATAACTCTCGTAAATGCTTCTTGTCATTATTATTAAAGAAATCATTTTCATGAATTATAAGTTCATATTTCGTTTTTTTTTTTTTTTATTTTCACCTATCGTATCATAATCCCATTTCTTTTATTATTTGAATTATCCACAGATTCTTCTAATGTTTTTTTTCTTATCATTTTCGATCAATAATATCTGACTTGTTGCTTTCGCTGAGATTATATTAAAGAAAACGGAAATATTTGATAATAATAATGACATTAATGTTGTTTTTTTGAATTTGCTTAAAGTATCAATTTTTTTGTCTTTGTTTTTGTTATTTATTTTTCATTTGTCCTTTGTTTTTTCGTTGTTTGTTTTTTCAACTGTTCTATGGCTTTTCTTCTTGTATTAACTTATGTATTGCAAGATTTTGGAACACGTACCATTGAAACATTCACAAATTAAGGGAACTGAAGGAATATTATTAATTACAGTATATTAAAGTATATTTTCTATATTTTTAAATTGATAGTTAGTATTTAAATAAAATATGATTGCAGAAATATCAGCTAATAAAAAAATATAAAAATTAAAAAAGATTCAATACAACATTAGCAATATCCGCCAGGGGGGAAAAACATTATCGATTTACATATTTTATTTTCATGGAGTTTTTTGGGTTTGTAGTACAAATTGATTATCATTTTAAATGAAAAGAATAAAAATTACTTTAAATAGAAAAAGATCAGATATTTCATTTTCCCTTCACCACCTATATTTTGATTATTACTTTCTACTTATAAATTTTCGTAATTTATTTTTTTAAAATTTATATAGTCAAGAATAATATTTTATTAATATAAATAATCGATAGCTTATTTACATGCAATATAATGTTAAAATATTTTAATATAACCTAAAAAAAGATTATTCGATTAATTATTTCTTCTAATAATCTATTAGCACTTATATACCCGTTTTCCTTTGCTTTATTTAACCAAACTATGGCCTTTATAATATCTTTCCTAATTCCATGTCCTTCGTAAAACCGTCTTCCAACAACGTATTGACTTAAAATATAATCATTTTCGGCTGCTTTTATGTACCATAAAAACGCTTTCACTTGATCCTGATTAATTCCATAACCATTTGAATATAAGCGTCCTAAATTATGTTGTGTACAAGGATATCCTTTATTGGCACCTTTGAAATACCATTTAAATGCTTCTTTTTTATCTAAATCCACGCCTATACCATTATTATAACAATACCCGGTATAATGTATTGCATCTATTCTTCCAGCAAGAGAAGATTTTAAATTCAATTGGAACCCTTTAACTTTGTCTTTTTCTATTCCTATTCCTTCCATATAACAATTACTAACATTAAATTGTGCAATAGGATTTCCTCTTTTAGCAGATTTCAAATATAATTTAAATGCTTTTTCTTCATTTTTTTCAACACCAACCCCATTAGCATAACAATATGCCATACAATTTAAAGCTATAACCGACCCTTCATTTGCAATTTTAGAATAGATCTGAAAACTCTTTTTCCAATCTTTTTCAACACCTCTTCCATATAAGTACATATGTGCTAGACGGATAATTCCAATTTCTTTGTTAATATTATAAAATTTTCTCAGTGAGAAATTCGAGAAGTTCTTCATATAAATCCTTTCATTAGCAGCTAAACTAAAGAATTTAAATGCCATTTGGCAATCAATAGCAGTCCCAATACCATTCATATAGAGATAACCTATTAAACTAGTAAACCAATAATTGGAATGATATCTAATCATTTTATATAAAATTTTGACTGGATTCAAATTATATTCTTTAAAATAATTTTTGAACATAAAAATTTGCACTTCTTCTGACTGATTTTTGCAAATATTAATAAAAAATTCGAATAATTTTTTAATTAAAGTAGTATCATAATTATTAGTTTTCATGGAATCAATCAAAGGATAATTAAATTGAATTTCTTCATCATTTAACTTTTCAAAATTATTTACTACATTTATATTAGAAATAATATTGATTTCGGAAAGATCATTAACAACTTCAAAGATGTCTGGTCGGGAATTACCATGGTGTTGCAAACAATCTATTCAAGTACATTAATACTGTAAATAATATAAATAATATAAATAAAACAATATGTAAATTCATACCAAGATAAATTTCCTTGTATTTAGAAGGAATTCCAGTTATAGTTTTTTCTCTTTTGTCTTTTACAATAATATCATTTGGCAAATCAATAATATTATTTTTCGTTGATTTTGATGCCGATAATGATGATTTTGTTATTAATTCATTTTCAAAAGGAGAATTAATATCATCAGAAATTTCCCAAAGAATGATTCCTAAACTGTAAATGTCAAAACTTTTATTAAATAATTCTAAATATCTAAAATCAGTATATTGAATAGGGATAGTAGTAAGGGATTTTAAATAGTTTATGCCAAAATCATTTAATTTAATAGTCCTATTATGAACAAGAATATTTTCAGAAGTCTAATTTGAAAGTTAAAAAAAAAATATATTAAATTATTATAAAATAATTAAAAAAAAAATTAATTAATCCATGAACAAATAATTACCAATTTTCCATGAATAATATTATTGTCATGTAAATTCATTAAAGCATTCGAAACTTGTTTTGCCAAATTTAATTTTATATTCCAATCCAATTTTTGGGAATTTGTTTTCAAATATTGATGAAGCGAACCATTATTAGCATATTCGAGAACAATCATAAAAATGTTGGTATTCTCTACAATAATAAATAATTAAAATAAATTAAGAAATACTTTATAAACGTTATAAAGTCAAACATTTATATTATTTAACCTTGTTTAGTAATTCCATAAAACTTAAGAATGCTATCATTAATTGCCAATTTTCGATGTCTTTTAACCTAAATAAATAAATAGTAAAAAAAAAAAGTTCTAAAAATAACAAATAATTGATTTATAGAATTTTTAACAATTAACTCACTTCATTTATAAAATTATTCAAAGAAATACATTTAAGAGCTACTACTTCGAATGCGGCTTTTTCTTGTTGAGAAACTATTTTTTTGATATGAGCTTTATAAACATTTTTACCATTTTTATTAATTAATTTTACATTTTCAAATTTCGAATAATGATAAAATGGAGTATCCTCATCATATTCTGTCCAACTAGCTTTAGAATTATTATTAATAGTAATATTATCATTTGTTTTTCTTTTTTTTCTTTGAGACATTTGATAACTTTAATATTATATATTGAGAAAATAAATAAAAATAAATAATAAAACGAAATGGCTTAAACTTAATATGTTTATATGCGGCGTAACGTGGCGTAGATAAACAAGTATAGGTAATACAATCACGACTGTAACACAAGGAAAAGACAATAATTATATTTTAAATAATTAATATATTTAAAGAAATAATGATTGTTATATAGAAAACTTTAGTAAATACTGGCATGGATTGTTTCATAATTTCTCCGATTAAGGAATATTTGATAAACTATAAATTTTTTTATGTTGAATAAAATTCTTAAAAAAACATTTTTTGTAGATTCACGAATCAGACGTTGGTTTTGTTCTTAAATTGAATTACCAGTGAGTGGATTCTTTGGTTTTCCGGTATTATCATATTTATTTAATCAATTTATAGTAATGTAAAGAGAATGCATCGGTGAAAAATGGAAATGGTAATCGACAAAATGTTGTTACAATTGTAAAGAAGTTGCTTGATAATTATGCCGAAGTTAAGTCAGGAAGAAACATCGTCGATGGAGTAATCCAAAACTCTTACATTCTCGCTAGCAGGAGAGGGTTATAAATCTGTCTATCACAGGTTTTGAATAAAACTGTATGTTGAAGTCGATAACGTATGACGCATTTAGTAAAGCTATGGCGCTATTAACACTCACATTCAAATCATAATTCAAGAACGGAATTATGTGATACTTGTCACCGTTTTCGGGATGGCTTCAATACGACACTCACAGGAAGGACGAGGTGAAATATCTGTGTATACCAAAAATATGATAGATCAGAATTTTTTATGACGGAAGGCAAAGTAAAATGTCATAGCATCTATGATACTGCTCATTACAGTTATGATTGAGCACCGCTTCTGAAGTAATCATGGCTCGCGTAAAGTACATTTATTTGATATTTAAGATGGAGCAGTACGTGAACAAATTAATCATCGGAAAAGCTCAAATGGAACGCTGAACATTGTATTCGACAGATAACGGCGAAAGGCATTTAAAGATTACATACGATAATGCAGCTGGACAAAAAAAAAGCAAGACAACTATTTTGATTTATTTATATTTGATAAATTGTGATTATTACAAAAGCATTAAACTAATTTTATGGTGTCAAGACATGTGATGGCAGCTTTTGGTTGATCAAAAAATTATATCGAAAAGTAAGTGCAGATTGATAAGAAGATAAGAGCTATCTTATGTTAAAAATAAATATATATGACTAACAAAACTGTAGCAATTGCCATTACTACTTCAAACGAAAAACTGCGCGAGAAAGGATGCAAATTAAAATCACTTGTGACCTGTGATGAATGCGTCAGCCAGCTGCAATTCGCTACTTTTTACAAAAACAAATTCCTTTTGAAGAAAGAATTCTTGTCACTGACACAGAATCAGGATTCAAAGTCCATGACTGTAAAGGATCAGAAGAAAAATAGCTCTGGAAAAAAATGAAAAAAAATAAGAGATTTAAAGTTCATTTTTTTCTATCGTTGGATAATTGCTCTTGGCTTTAAAAGACCACTGGTGATTATTGGTTTCCGTAAAAAAAGGATTTGATTCAGAAGGTAAAGAAATTCAATAAAATCCTTGATATTAATATTGTAAAATGCTAATTATCGAATTTGTTAGATTGCCCGTCATTAATGATGGAAAAGAGATTGGTTCGGAAAAATCACATCATCTCGCTGAGGAAGATCATCCTGATTTTGATATGACAATTCCATCAGACAAAAATTTATGCTTCGCCAGATTATAAAGATGACTTTCTCAAAGCTGTTCAAGAATATCAACAAAATCTAACTAATTCAGATAAATACATGAAGATAATAACTATGCTTTGGGATTTATTGTTCAACTCGTTATATTTTGAATTTATTTATGATTAAGAGAATAAAGAATAAGAAACAATGAAAATAAAATGGAAGGTCAGTATCATCTAGCAATTTTGAAACCCTGAAATCTTTCTGTGGCATTACGTTCACTATCTATATTAATTCTAATCATCAAATATAATCTTCATTATGCCAATAAAATTATTTTATACGTCTATGATCTCTCATGATGTTGTGACGCTTAAACACTTCCTGGAAAAACTTTTGAAGCAATGAAGATTTCGTATTACTATTTATTGATGGTTTGAACAAGAACAAAATCAAGAAAATGGTGAAATTATGTCTCATATTCTAGAAATAATTTCTGTTTTTTTCAATTTATCATTCTTAATTTTTTAAATTAGGTAATATTTTTTATTCATTGTTTTTAATTTCTTGTTTCCTTATCTGTGAAAACCAGTTTATAATATTATTTATTCGCTAACATTTTTGAAGGCTCACTTATATATTAAATCAAAAAAAAAATAGGTTAATGTTTATTTTTTGTTTTTTTTTTGTTAAAGAATTTTCTACAAAATAAATTACTTAAGACCACCGGTTGCGATGTGATGAGTTACACTTAAATTTACGTGGCCAAAGTTAGGGTTGGAGTTGAATGATCTCAGTGGATAATTTTCTCTTCCGATAAATTGATATCATTTTTATAAATCAGAAAAGGCATCATTTTTATCTATGAATTTCTATTTATAAATTCAAGAAATTAAAAATGTTTATTCCTTTTATTTCCCATATGAAAAAATAAAGTATTGCCAGCAGGTCATCTTTTGAGGATTTCGCTTATTCTAATTGCCGAAATTTTATTCGTTCAGGTGGAAGATTTGCTTTGTGAATACTAAAGAAAATTTTATCTAAGAATTTAAAACTTAATCTAGTGGGAATGATAACGTTGATGAGTATATACAAGAATCTCAAATAAGATAAGTTCCATTAGATACCTTGTGATAATTTTCAAAATATCGACCATATAGCAGATGGCGGCTACGGATCTGTGTATTCTGACAAATTAAAAATGGAATAAAATTGAAATGGAATTTTATCAAACAGGATTGGAAATATCGAGATTCTTGATATGATATGGTTGAATTTCTTAAAGTAGTATATTTCTTTATATTTAAAATATAAGTTATTTATATTTTGTAATTTATTAATTTTGTCTTATCTTTAATAAATATTAAGATAAAGACCGCTGATAATTCTGAATTTATTTCTATATATTATGTAATTTCTAAAATCCTTCTACACAAAACTACATTATTCATTTGATGATTCCAGTGTTTATTAAGAATAGATATTGGTGCTTATATAAAAACTGATTTAATTTTAAACTCCGGTGAACATAATGGCTCAATTCCATATATTCCATCCGAGATGTTAAGAGGAAATGAATTTACAAGGGAGGGTGATATTGATGGAATTATACATGAAATAGTTACTGCCCAACGACCATTTGCTGACCAAGCACATTTGATAATAGATATATGTAATGGTATAAGACAAAAGATCCCTGATTTTATGTTAAATTGGATTCCAGAATGGTATTTAAAGTTGATGTATCGATGGTGAGTGATGATCCTTCTGAACATCCTACTGCTAATGAATTATGTGATTTATTTTATGATATAAACAGAAAAATTTATAATAATACAATGGATGATGATGTTATGCGGCAACTTAAAATTACTAATGAAAATCAAAAAAAATACATCAAAATCTCAAAAGCAAGAATTATTTGAATTATCTTCACGTTCAAGTAAGTTACATCCAAAATCATGTTATATTAGCCAATATATTCATACTCTTCATGGATTGCATGATTTATTGTAAGAAATAAAATCTAGGATAAATCTTCAGGTATTTTCTTCAATAATTTTGTTTAAAAATGATCGATTACAAAAATTTTAAAATTTTTGAAAATTTAAATTTAGATCCTAATTTATTAAAGCCCGATGAATTAACTATTTTAAAGTTCAATTGTTAGGATATTTTTCCAAAGAGTTAAAATTTATTTACGAGAATAGGAAATTCAAAGTCAAATGGAAAATATTTATTCTTTAATATTTCAACCTCGGATTCCCAAAATATAAAGAAAACGTTATCATATATAAAGAGGAAAATATTGCATTTTTATATATTAATTTTATATATTAGAAAGTTTAAAAATACAAAAAAAAAAAATAAAAAATTTAATTAAGTATTCAATTTTTTCTAAATTATGGGAGCTCATTTATAGGAAACTTATTTAATTCATATTTTTAAGATTCGAATTTAGCATGCTTCAATACATTTATTATAAAGCATTTATTATAGGTTTATAAAATGACTTTGTTGCTTAAATTTTTTTACTACTCTATTACTCTGAAATATCCTTAACGATTAACGAAATACAATTTCTTCTATTTTACTATGAATGATATACTACACACAAATTTTATTCTACTGTTATTATTATTTTTTTAATTGAGTGTCTGTCTGATCGCAATAACTTTTGAGAGAAATTTAAAAAAACAATGAATATCTGTGACAAATAAGGAAATTATATTGTTCTTGTGTTTTTTGTACCACGGGCTAAAAGAGAAAAAATATGATTAATACCATCAGGGTAAGTTGTTCTACGTTTTTGAAGTTATTTAGCATATGAAGAAAATAAATAAGAATGGATGAAATAAGCTATATAATTTATTTATTGAGCTGACACACCATACTTTTTCTCTCTAAGAAAGAAAATTTTTATTTTGACAAACTTTTTTTTTCAGCAATTTGCTTATAATAAAATCTAAAATTAGTTTAATAAATAAAAAATATAGGATACATACGGTTCGATTTGATTATAAGTATTTATAGGATCATATGATTGTTGATTGGGTGCGTGTGATTTTATGTGATTATTGAATAAAATAATCAT
The DNA here is from genome assembly GCA_910592015.1 of Diversispora eburnea. Classification (NCBI taxonomy): domain Eukaryota; kingdom Fungi; phylum Glomeromycota; class Glomeromycetes; order Diversisporales; family Diversisporaceae; genus Diversispora; species Diversispora eburnea. The sequence continues at coordinate 1,994 of CAJVPK010000467.1, read as the reverse complement.
GCATTTATGTAGTGGATTGTGAATTCAACTCTAGAATTATTTATATGATTTCTTTATTTCTTTGTTTAGATTTTCTCATGAGTTGTCATGAGTTTAAAATTGGAAATATAGAAGTATAGAGATTTTGAGATTCTGAATGGACAGAATGGAGTAAATGAAATGCAATTGGTTTTTAGTTAATTTATTTTATGTTAGATTAAAAAATTCAAATTATAACTAATCAAATAGAAAGATGTAAATACTGTAAAGAATGTGAAACAAAAGAAACATTCCTAGAAAAATAACGGCATGTTTTTATTTATATTGGATGTGAATATAAAAAAATTTACATATTAATTAATATTAGAATCTAACCAATTATTAATTTGATTTTTGATTTTTTAATGTTCAAAAATAAATAGTTATCAACTTACAATATTTCAAATCATTTATGATATTCATATGATACTAAACTAATATGAGTATGTAAGAGCAAGAGCAGTGAATATTATTAAATATAAATAGATGGATGGATTTAATTTATTATATGAGCTAATATACAGTATCGAGATTTTAAATTAACCAATCGAATAAATTTAATATAGTTATTATTATTTAATAAAATTATAATTATTGAAGGAATATTTAACTTGAAAATAAATATCCGATTGGCTATTTCTTTAGTTTCTTTAAACTTGCAGTAAATATATTAGTTTGTTTTCACGTGCTACACTTAACGTGTTACACATTATATAGAAATCGGAAATTAACAAAGTAAAGCATGGCACAAATAAATATAATCAGAAAAGGTAATGATAACCATCGACTATGAATAAAATAAAAATAAAAAATACTCAATAACGAATATTCTTTTCATTTCTCATGTCTCAAGGAATAAAAGAAATAAAGTTTTGTTCAGAAGGTCATTCTAATAAAGATTTCGTTTATTCTGATAGACAAAATTATGTTCACGAAAGTGGAAGATGTGGCTTGTGTACTAAAGAACATTTTATCCAAGAATTTAAAACTTGGTCTAGTGGGAATACTAACATTGATAGGATTATACAAGAATCTCAAATAAATAACATTTACGATAGGTTACATTGGATACCTTATGATAATTTTCAAGATATTGAACACATAGCAGATGGTGGTCATGGATCTGTGTATTCCGCCAGAGTAAAAAATGGAATAAAATCAGTATGGAATTTTATCAAACAGGATTGGGAATATAAATTCAAAGGCTACTACAAAATTGCTTTGAAAGAAATTAAAGATTCTAGATTTGATATAGCTGAATTTCTTAAAATGGTATGTTTCTCTATATATAGATAAGTTACAAATACTTTATAATTTATTAATTTGTTTTTTAACATTTTCATATTAAGATGAAGACTGCGAATGAACGTAAATGTTATGGATCTCTAACATCTATTTATTATTATTATGGAATTTCAAAAAATCTTTCTTCACAAAACTACATTCTTGTTATGGAATTATTTGATGGTGGCTTACATAATTTTTTAACCAAAAAATTTTGGAATACAATGTGGCAATCAAAAATAGACATACTATCATCAATAGCATATGGCCTTGAAAACTTACACCAAAAAAATTTTGTTCATTGTAATCTTCATTGTGGAAATATTTTAATTTTCACCAAATACAGAATTACGCCAATTATAGATTTTGATTCATGTAAATTAAAAAATAATTTGATTTCAAATGATAATAACAAAAATAACACAATTTATGGATCATTTCCATATATTCCACCTGAGGTTATTAAGAGGAAATGAATTTACAATGGAGGGTGATATTTATAGTTTCGGCGGAATTATGTATGAAATAATTACTCGACAACAACCATTTGCTGACCAAGCAAATGATACTTATTTGATGATAGATATATGTAATGGTGTAAGACCAAAGGTCCCAGATTTTATGTTAAATTGGATTCCAGAATGGTATTTAGACTTGATGTATCGATGTTGGAGTGATGATCCTTCTGAACG
>CAJVPK010000466.1:0-31687 GCA_910592015.1 Diversispora eburnea | reverse complement strand
AAAAAAATAATTAGATAGATTATTTTATATAGCATATATAATATATTTCATTTTATACTTTTCATAATAAATGTATTCCATTTTATTATCTTTTTTTATAATAAACTAAAATTATGATTATTTGTAAATAAAAAAAAAGTAAAAATATATATATATATATAAATAAAAGGTACTGATAAATACCTGATAGAGAAAAAAAAACTACCTGATACATAGAGATATATCATGTTCAATATATAGGAATATACTATGGCCGATTTATAAAAGATATGTATCTGATAAAAAAAATAAATAAAATCGGGTGCCCGATATATGAATGATGAATTTGAATAAAATGTCAAAATATTAATATCAATATGAAACCAATATGGACTCGATAAGTATCTGAACTTTTGCATTTCGACCCCACTAATCAGGTGCCTGATATATTATATAATTGTTAATATCGGATACCTATCGTATACCTATCAGGCTCCCAATAGACATACGATAGATATTCGATATTCCCTATTTCGACCAGTGTGACAACTAGGGTCAATAACACCCTTAGCTTCTTTTAACTAAATTCGCATTATCCAAATTCTTCTTATTATTACTTTATTAGCAGTAATACCCATTCGACTGTAGTTAATTATTATAGTGTTTAAAGTCTATAAATATAATTCCCACTACTAGTTACTTAGTTTTCTTTGGTTTGTTTAAAAAGTAAATTAAGGTTAACAATGGTTACAAATCCAATATATAAAGAAACGATTTTACATTTTAATCCTTCATTTAATATACCTGAAAAACAAAAAATCAAAATAATGATATTGAAGAGTTACAATTACAACTGTGAAAACTTAATAAATTTATTAAATAAAACAGTTATGACAGTATCATTAACTATAAATTTTTAGTCTAATAGAGTTAAATATGGATATTTAGGTGTTGATGCAATATGGATTACATCAGATTTTAAAATTAAAGATGTAATGCTAGAAATAAAATATGCACCTTCTCCTCACACAGCTAAAATTATTGCTGAATTACTTTATCAATATATTACAAGTTGGAATTTTAAAAGACATGTAATAGCAATTGTTTCAAATAATGGTACAAATATAAAATCAGCATTTCCTATATTAATTCAAAAAGGTGTGAATATTTTATGAATTCCATATGCAGCTTACACACTTCAATTGACAATTGGTAAAGGATTAGCACCTGTAGAAATTCTTATAGCACGTGTAAAATGAATAATTAATTTTTTTTCAACCAAAAACAAATAGAAAGATTAGAAGATGTACAATCTAAATTAAATTATAAAGATATATTACAATGTATTCAAGATGTTTCAACACGTTGAAATTCTTTTATTATACTTGGGATCATCTCTTTTATCTTAAAGATGTAATTATTCACTTCAAGTTGATTTACTTATAAGTATAAATAGAAAAGACAAAAATAATGGAAATAAATTAAGAAAAATTATGTTATCTGAAGAAGAATAGAAACTATTGAACAAATTAATTGATCTTTAATGCCATTTGAAAATACAACACGAAATTTTTCAGGAGGAACTTATGTAACATTAAGTACTATAATATCAATTATTAAAAAATTAATTTTTGATTTGACTTGTGAATCTCCATTAAATAATATTAATTATTTTGATGAAAATACTATATTTGAAACAAAACCTTTTACTAATGAATTATTAATTGAAATTGAAGATGAAATTATTAGTAATATATCAAAAAGAAAAGTTTCTATTAAAAATCCATTAGATACAACAGGAATTTTGAAAAAAGTTAAAAATAATATCTATTTTGCATTAATTTATTATTGGAATTTTTCTAATGATATAAAATTAATGGCTTCTCTATTAGATCCATGTTTTAAAACATTGGATTTTGTAGAATCTGAAGATGAAAAAATGAGAATAATTCAAAAACTTCATAATAAACTTGATTTAAATAATTTATCACCTGTAGAATCATCTAGTTCAACTATACCTTTAACAAATAATACAGAATTTTTATTATGTTTACATAAGGAATATCATCAATATCATCTAATAAAAAATAAAAATTTAAATCAATCAAATACAAATATTAATATTGATGAAGTAGATAGTTATTTAGCAAAACCAGCTGTATTAGAAAATGTAAATCCATTAGAGTAGTGACAAGTAAATATACAAATTTTCCCAAATTATCTAAAATTGCTTGTAAATATCTTGGAATATCAGCAACTTCTGTTTCATGTGAAAGATTATTCTCACATGCTAATAATATAATTATAACAAAAAGAATTTGATTAGATACAGACTTAGCTGGTAAAATGCTTTTTTTAAAAAGAAATCTTAATTTAATAGAAGTTTTGCAAAAGAATAGGATGAAATTGAAGAAATGCAAAAAGATTATTAATAATAAAAAATTATAAAATAAATTGTAATTTTGCATTTTATTAAATAAAGTTTTGAAAATAATTTCTTTTATTCATTTTAATTTTATATAATTTCAAAATATTATAAAAATAAATCTAAATTAAGAATAGATTTTAAAAATAAAGATGGATCTTAAAAATAAGGATGGATCCTAAAAATAAAGATGGATCCTTAAAATAAGGATGGATCCTTAAAATAAGGATAGATCCTTAAAATAAGGATGGATCTTTAAAATAAGGATGGATCCTTAAAATAAGGATGGATCCAAAATATTTAAGGATAAGGATTTATAATTCAGATTTGATCGAGAAAATCTGGATCTAATCTGGATTGTATTTTGAAATAGGATTCCAACACTATCCTTTAGTACAACATTAGGTAGGACTTTATTATGAAATTAATATTGACCAAAGTGAAGGAATTTGAATGATATAAAAAAAAGTTGCAGAAAGTGATTACAATTATAACTAATTTATGCTTAGAAAGTGCTTTTATGAAGGAATTGGGACTAAGGAATATAATTTAAATGCTATCAACTGGTCAAATAAAGCAAAGGAAATGGTCAATAAATTATTAGATATAAACATTAACATAGGGTAATAGTTTAAAAAAACCAAAATATTAATTAAATATTTCTTTCATTGTAAAGTAATTATATATTTGAGTTTAACTTTCATTTTAAATTTGTTAAAAAATAATTTTATCTCACTAGAAAAATGACACAATGCAATTTATTTCTGATAATAGTTTTAAAGCGAATTTACGTTATCTAATAATTTTAGAATAATAATTAAATAAATAATCAGATGCATTAAAATGATATTTGTACATTTAGCTCAGTTCTCGCATTTATTTGCGAATTTAAGCAACGAAATGTTAGTTCAAATCTCAATAAAATCTTAATTTTTAGTTTAGAAGAATAAAATATTTTTTATAACCAAAGCAAAATTGATTCATTTGAGAATTTATTATTAAACTTCTTTATAATTCTAAAAACTTCATAATATACGCTTTCAGTTTTAAGACAAACTTACTAGATTATCACACATACATAAGATATCAAATGCAATCATAACAAATTCAAACTTGATGAATTCAATTTTATTTTATTTTCATACATAATTATAGATCTTATTCTCAAAAGAATTTCACCAAATATCGTATTATCGCAAATAAAATCTCAAATTTAGGACTTTCCTTGACACAATATAGATTAAAAGACCAAAAATTACTAATGATAACCCCGAGCTGTTTAGTGATTTAATAAAGAAATTTTGGTTTAAATAGATAAAAAGAAATTAAAGAAGTAAAGAACAAATTTGTAAAATGGTGTTGGGGAAGGGAAAATCGAGAATAATTTATTCAAGCTGAAAAATTTCTGTTGATTTGAAATTTTTAAAAGAATTTGGGCTAATAATTACGAGGAACCAGTAATTTGAACTTTTTTTTCTTTGAATTTTATAAATCACGAAACTTATTTTTTGTTTTGATTTCAAAAATTCTTGAACTGATTTATAATCGTTCCTAAGTGAAGTTAATAAAGTATATATTCAATACACCTTTGTCTATTAATTAAAGTTTCTTAAGTACTAAATTAAACAAAAAATAACAAAAAATAGAATAAAACAACTATATCAACAACCCAGACTTTATTATAATGCTTTATCAAACAAGCTAAATAATATATATACGTGACAAGCATATCAGAAGATAAAAATTTGATACACGAGAGATTATACCTTAAACGGTAGTGACGTCACAAGTTAATAATAAATGTGGGCAATTCACATGATTTACCGTTTAAGGGATAACATTTTTATTATTAATTTATAATAATATACATAAAGGTGAGAAACAAAACGCCAAATTAAAAATAATTATCGATTATATAATATATACTAACTGGTAAAGGAAATGTCTGTTGTGATATAGGCCTGTCAATATTTAAATTAATTATATCAAATTAGATCAAGTTAGATCAAGTTATTCCAAATAAACTTTAATAATTTATAAACAATATAAATATATTTTTATTAATATTATTAAGGTTTTATTGTGGTTAGGAAAATCTTTATTGTAAGATAATAGGACTTTCGCCATTTTTAAATATTGATTGAGCGGCCACCAATGAAACAAACCTTAAAACAATTCTTCAAAAAAAGGCAATACTTCACTAACTTTAGTAATGATCTTTTTATTTTGACGTAGAATGTCCATTAAATTTGTGATATCCCACATTAACTTAAATTTAAATAGGCAACGCGTATAATATACATATTATAACATCAAAATGTCAAAATGATACTCGGTAATTCCAATTTTATTTCCCTTTTTTAATCACCTCACTCATCAAAATTAAGAAATAAAATGAATTTATGTAAAAATTGCAATCAAGAAAGTATTAAACGGAGTTGGTGTCTTCTGTGCAACTCGAAGCATTTCAAAAATGATTTTGATAAATGGACAAACTGACAACAAAATAATCGATAAACTTATTCAGGATTCTCAACTAAATGCAAATAGTTGGTAGAAAATAACAGAATGGATATCTTATGATAGATTTAAAGATATTAAAGAGATTGCTAAAGGTGATTTTGGACGATATATTATGCTGAGTGGATTGATGGAAATATTGAGGAATGGGATATTAGAAGTCTATAATGGAAAAGATACGGTTAATTTGGTGTGGCGTTAAAAAAGTTTAAATTTAAATGAAAATTTCTTAAATGAGAAATGAGGTAAAATTTTTTTTTTTTTTTATAAAAATGCATTATTAGATGGCCATTAACTTGAAAGTAATTGATTATTCAATCCACGTTTATGAAATTACTAAAGATCCAGAAGCTGACAAATATATGATGGTTTTAAACTATTTTTCTGGTGGAAATCTTAGAGATTATTTGGAATGATAAATTATTTTATTTTCGTAATTTATCACATAGTTTTAGAGGATTACACACATTAGATATATTTCAGATTTTGGATTAAGTAAAATAGTTGGACAAAATTTAGAAAATTTAGAAAATTCCAATAATAGAAATATCTTTGGTGTATTACCATATATTGCTCAAGAAGTTTTATGTGGAGAAGAATATACAAAGGCTGTTGATGTATATTCTTTTGGAATTATATCTTATGAATTAATTACTGGGTTTTAGTTGTTTCCTTTCCAATTAATATGCATATAAACAATTTCCTTTTCAAAAAAAAAAAATCCCTAATATAATATTTATCCTAATCCTAAATTATAATTTTAATCCAGATAATCAAAAAATAAAAAAATAAAAATAAAAATAAACCGTAGTAACAGTCATTCTAGTTTGCTCCGAACACACAAAGGTTCCCGTTTCCTAGAGGTAGAAATAGGAGGAAAAAATTTTTACCTCAATGAATGGAGGTTGAATATATATATATATATATATATTTCCTTTTTTCAAAAATCATCAGAATCATGAGATAGAGAAACATTATTAGTATAAATATCTCTAAAACAAAATAAAATTACACCATTTAAATCTTGAGCCCAAAATAAACAAAAAAAAATGAGATGAGGAGGATTATTAAATAAATTTTATTTAAATAAATTGATCTTTTCAATTTTCTTCGAAAGTTTTTTTTTAAAAAAGAATGCTTTATAATTTAAGCACAATTTTTTATATTGATTAATACAACAAAACATTTACAAAAGGTGAATGCTATTGGCATTTCTTCTTCAAAACACCAAAATATAAATATATTCATTCACATTACAGCATTTATCCTCAAAAATCAAATGATGAATATGACTAAGAAAAATTGATAAATATTGTAGATTGAAAATTTTGCAATATATAACCTAATTCTATCTTGACTTTAATTAATAAAGAAACTAAAACCTACAAGTGGTCAAATTTATTTATATTCTTAAATGAAATGATAATTATTTTTAAAAAGAATCAAAAAAAAAGATTATTTAATAAGACAATTTTCTGAATTTATATAATTTAACATCTAATTTATAATTATATTATTTTCTTTAAAAAACGAACTTTTATAATTTTTCAATTTAAATATTCTCATGCGAGAAAGATGGATGGTAAAGTGTGTTTACTCGGTCAAATTTGTCATTTAACTTTAGTTTTATGCTTTATTCAATTTATTTCTTCTTTTTAATAACAAAATTTTTTTAATTTAATTAATAGATAATGATAATTATTGTAAAAATAATTGAAAGATAATTTTATTTGATCAAAAAAAAAAAGTGACATTACATACCAAATATTTTTAATCTAACAATATGTATTTGCATCATGTTTAACTGTATTTGAACATTAGATCCAATCATATGCTTAATTACATGGCGGCGGCTGTATCCAAAAATATCTAGTTCGGAATATTATATAAAAATCTTAAACTCTTTATATGTATGTCACGTATACGAATTCAGTTAACTTAGTTTGTTAAAATTATTGAAACATGTTTAACTTTAAAATAGAACTTAATAAATTAGTAAATTAGTATTATCTTCAATAATTATTCATAATAGAGAGAATATAAGAACCCTTAATATAGAAAAAATCGATTGCGGAATTTTAATTTACAAGTAATAAAAGGCCAGGCCACGGTTCAAAAAAAATAAAATAAAATTAGATAATGATGTAAACTCCGTTCTCGGATTAAAAATTGGCAAATTTCCGATTAAAACAGAACAAATTTAACCAAATTTGTAAACAATTACAAGGTTAAAAATCAATTTGTAATCCCTTCTTTTTTACTCTTCATTAAATCGAAACTCCATATAACTAATAAACTTTAATAAATGACGAATGAGGGTACTATTCGTTGGGGCGAGGATAATAATGATAAAAATAATTCGTCTCAAGACAACAAACCTAGTAATGATAAAAATAGTTCGTCTCAAGACAAAAGCAAAGACAATGGCAAAGGCAAAGACAGAGACAGATCTCTCCCTGAAATGAATACTTTTGGAAATTTAAATCTCACTTCCGTTTTCTACGTTCACTTGCCACATGAAATTACACCAGACAATTATATTCCTGTAGTGACAGGAAACTGTGAATCTTTAGGCAAATGGGACAAGGCGCAACCCAAAGTGGTTCTTAAAAACCAACCTGATTCGACTCTTTGGATATCAGACCCTGTTGAATTTCCCTTAAATGCCGAAGTGTCATACAAGTACGCTGTATTTCGTAAAGGTTATGGATTTTTATCAAAAAAAATTTCATATTCATTCGAAACTTTTGAAGGTTCAGGCTCCAGTACAAATCGTCAAATGGTGATTCGAAAGAACCATTATGACATTTGGCAGAGTAGGGATAATAAGTTCAGAATTAACTCGGATAGACTCAAAAGAGATTTTCGTTTCATCAACTGTATTTACGATTCCATTAACGAACAAAATTTTAAAGAAAAAATAATGGAATTTCAAACAGTCAGTCTTGAACATCGAGATTATGTAAACTTCGTAACAAACCTTGATTTTATACGTAATAAATTATTGGAATCCGACTCGATTGCAAAAAATTGTGCCTTGTTCATACTTCTTGGGTATTACATGGAACGTCCAAATAAACATTTATTTGAAAATATGAACTACTTACCTGCAAGTTTTCCTTCTGACACTTTGCTTAATGTGCTTAATTATCTCGATCCTGTTACCGGAACTAAGCAATACATCATGCTTTCTCTAAGAGCTATCATTCAACATAGTTCATCTTGTGGTTCTTTGGCATGGTTGAAAATGTTTGAACTTGCACCAAAACTTGATGAAGATTATTCTTTTTTGGAAAATATCGTTAATTTTGATTACTCTAAGAATCATCACAACTTTTTTCAGTCCTTATTAGAGAATGTTAAACCCCACATTTTGAATCTACATTTAAAGGCAGACATATTTCGTCGTGTCACGCAGGTAATTTGTTATTATATACTTAATATTCTATACGGAAAGAAACTTCAATATTTTTATTAAAACTTTTTTTTTTTTTTTTTTGAATCCTAGAAATTACTTGATTTGTCTTTCGATTTAGAGAGCCTTATTTTTATTTCAAAAGATATCATAGGCTTTGAGAGATTTCAAAATAGTAGTATTTTACAAAGATATTTTAAGAAAAGAATTAGCGAAATAATTAGACAATATAGCCCGTATGATTTGTATATGCATTTTCAGAACATTCCCCAAAATCTTAAATTTTCCACTATAGGTTTATTCCTCGATAGACTTTTAAAATTATTACAACTCAAGGATATCTCATGGAAAGAACGAGATCTTGAATCTTTAATCAAATTTATTAAAGAACCGCATCCCGATTGGCCAGAAGGCATGCTTTTAAATGTAATCGAAGGAATTGTAAGATCCGACCAAATATTATTATTACAATCATTTCCCGAAATCCTGAAGTTGGCCTTGGATAAAGATATTCATCGAAGCGTGTCAAAGGAGCTCTATTCTACATCTGAAAATTGGCTTCGAAATATTATCAAGGCCCCCCGGAAAAAACAAATAAAGAATATTGCACACACCACATTCCAAAATCTTTCTCTCATATATCCCATAGTAAAAAATCGTGCATCTACTTGTGCCGAATTAAAAAGGATTGTGAATGGTATTTTGACACCTTTGTCTGAAGACTTGATTTTCAAAATAGCTCCTTATGTCGGTGAATTCGATCCTGACGTTGTTGATATCTATTTTACATGGATAAAGGAAAGGCTTGATCAAAATTTACGTGAAGCGGATGAGCAACTTTTACAGAAAATAATGCAAATTTGTGATTCTAAAACTATACTTCATATTAAAAATAGGTTGGTATTATTCATTTTCTTTTTTGATCGTACATTATTCAAATTTAATATATAATAATAATGACATTATAAATTTAGGTTATGTGAAGAAATCCTTTGTCACATATTCGATCAGTTGCAGACAAAAGCAAAAAGAAAACTTTATATAAATGATGAAGATAATCTTGATAATCTTCAACTTTCCTTACTGCAAGTCTCAAACTTCTGGAAGACTATTTTTCTTGCGACGGGAAACACTCAAAGGATTTATTCACATCCATATGTTGATGAATCAAGAGAAATCGTTAGCACTTTAGCAATATCAATCACAAGTAATAAAATTACTCTAGGATTGATGCAGGAAATTATAAAATACGTTTCGCAAGATTATAATATTCTTATCGAATTCGTCAATTCTTCAGTAAAAGACAAAGCAGAACTCCAAATTACGCATGAGATAATAGATAATCTTTCTCAACAATGCATTCACTATACAACAACTTATCTTCGGCTTGAAAAATTTTATAACAGATTTTGTTCTTTTCAAAAAATTACTGATTCGCAGAAATATATTCTCGATTTACAAAGACGAGGTGCCTTAATGAACAGTTACACGATTGAAGAACTAAATTCTCCGGAACATTGGACAATTCATATGGATGCTATTATTGCTATAGATTCATTTTTTCATTTGTCCGAATCACATACTTTCTATAATATATTTGAAGCTACTTTGGAAAATCGCGAGTTGGATGTCTATACAATTATAAAAGAAATTGTTAAGATTGCAATTGAGGCCTATACAGAGGTGTGCCAAGAATATAAGAATTGGGAAAAGATCAAATATTTGGAGGCCAAGCCTTTATGGAATAAGGTTGATGTAAAAAAAGTCGAAGCAGAAGTTTACTTTTTGCTTCCTCATTGTGATAGATTCAAAGATATAACTGAAAGACGAAAGCGAGAAGAAGCTAAAAACTTAGTTGTTACGATTCAAAACCTGGTTCAAGTAGATGTACATATTTCCCGATTAGAACAGCTAAACACGATGCTAAAAGAGACTTGGAAATTTCAACTTGATCCAAAATTCTGGTCGAATAGAATTTTACAAGACTTGAAGAATGAGGATTTGACTCTTGATAACTTAAATAAAGTATCCAAGGATTTAAATAAATGTGTTAAAAAATATGAATTAACTAAAGAAGTTTGTGAGGTTATTAAGGAAATTTCTTTTGCCCCAGGATTTATTGATTTCCTTAAAACTGTAAGAGATGACCTTAAAAATTTGATTAATGGTATGAGACATTTATTGATTTAATGCTTGCAAGCCTTTATTTACATCTTATCAATTTATTTATATTTTATTTATTTATTATAGGCGTTGATGACCATTCGGATGAAAGATTGATGCAAGCGGATACAGTATCTGCTTGTATTCAAGTTAAATCAATTTTGGAACCTTTGTTTGATAAAAATACGAAGGAATTTTTCAGTCATGCCTTTGAATTGTTCTGGCCCAAATTCATAGAAGTTGTCAAGCCAAATCCCTCCTTATCTGTCAAAATTAATCTCTGTAATGCAAATTACCAAGCTCTGAAAAATATGTATGAAGTAAGTTAGAAGTTCATCCATTTCATTTATACTTTATGCGAAAAATAAATAATAAATATTGACTCTATGAAATCATTTGAATGAATAGAACATTTCAAGGCGTGGTGAAATTACCAAACAACGAATAAATAATTGCGTCACCAAAGGGAAATATGATTTTATGCGCGCAGAAAATGAAGAACAAAAATGCATAGCAAGATTATCATATTCTATCAATACACCCGACAACAAAGTCGCCGAATACAGGTATATTAATTACATACTTTAACACTTTTCTTTTGAAAAGTTACTAATTTGACGGCTTTTTTTTTTTAGTTTTGCAGATTTGCAAGATTTACGGGGACGTGCTATTTTAATTTCAAAGGCACCTGTAACATCAAAAGTCTCTGAAGATGAGGACAATGGAAGTGATGAAATTACAGCAGCTAACATGAATGAATTTGTTATTCAAGTCGATCTTTGTCACCAAATCATCAATGTTGCGTCGAAATTAATAGAAAGACATTTTACCTATCGTAAATTTTTTGTAACAACCGCTTCTACAAAGGAGATGACACATTTACTTGAGCTCTTAACAGCAGACTTACAAAAATGGGAAGAAATAGTAGATGAGGCACAAGAACAATATTATTACTTGACTTTTTATCCAGCCCGGCATATCTTGAATTTTTATGATTATTTCTTTGAAAAAGAAACAGATGAAGAAGTTAATAATCAATGCGGAAAACTTTTACGATTTGTAAATGAGAAAGCTTTATTGCCTCCTCCAGAATTATTAAAATTAGATATTTCTCTTGAAGTTGCTAATTTTTTCGATATAATGAGCACGATTGGAACCATTTTATATGATATATTCTCTAAAACTCCAGTACAAAGAAGAAAAATTTCATCAAAAGTTGAACGGATTACTTCTAATGTAGTAAAACCAGGCCAACTCTTTGTTGCATCATGCAATGATGAATATCGAGTCCCAAATATTATTATGAGCTTATATGCTAATTATGAATACTACCCTGAACCTTGGCAACTTCTTATATGTAATGCAACAACTACGGCAGATGATCTCTTAATTTTCACTAAACGATGTTTCTTTGCGGAAAGAAATAGATATGATAAATACCTATTTTGTATAGCCAACGTGGAGGTTCTAGATTTTGAACTCCAATATCAGTTAGTGAATAGCATTCGTTCATTATGTCAAAAAGATAAAAATTTTCATTTAGCTTTAATATGCTGTCGTAAAGGTGGAGAACATCATCATATTCTTGAACAATTTAATCAAGATGTGCATTTTATCACAACAGGATTAGAAACTGAATCCATGAGCGTAATTTACGAAGAATTAGCCCCTAATGTAACTTGTATATCATCCGATTTATCCGGACAAGGAAAAACTGAACTAATAAAAGATTATAGTTTTGAGAAAAAATTAATTCCACGAAGTCTGTCAATTAGTGATGATGTTCAGTTTGGTAAACTTGTTCAGAAATTGTCTGAACTAAAACTCAAAAAATTTGAAAGTCTACATCTTAATATAGCATTAATAAATTATCCTTATGATGTCAATATGTTTCTTTTTGAATTGTTGAGTTTAGGCATAGTATCAAATGGCACTGATATTGCTTTCATTCCTCAAACTCAGATCTTTATAGAGGTAGCTTCAACCATGAATCAACATCTTCTCAATTCTCTCCCGATAACAGGATATTTAAAGAAAAAACACTTGTCGTGGGATATCAATAAATTAATAGTTTCTCAACAATTTAATAGTTCAATTCAAATTGTTTCAAGATATTTAGATGAATACGATAACGATCTTCTTGACGAGAATAATATATCTTTGGCAGAGCCAGCAGAACCAGAAGCCATAGATACGCTAATATCTCAAAAACGTAGTCGCCAATTGATTCATAAATATTTCTTTAATGAGCAACCTAAGGATGTTGAATCATATCGATTCCTTGAAATATTTCTTGATGTGCTCGCAGATCAGTTGGTCCGGATGTCAAACAGCACCTTTTTCCGAGTTGAAGTTTTGAAATCAATGGTTACAGAACAGGGTATTAGAAGTACTTTATTAGATGCTTTACTAGGCATATCAAAGGAATTTGCCACACGATCATTCGATTCTAAGGTCGAACAGAAAAAAAATCTTTCAGAAGAAGAAAAAGCTAAACTTGGGACCATTAAACCTTGGGAAGAGTCAAATCATTTATTGGTAGTTTTCTTATCACAATCCCCAGATTCAATATGTGCATTATATCGAGATAATAAGTTAGTTCCCGAAAATGTTGAAGGTTTATTAAAAAGTCAACATTCCGGCACTAAAAATTTTTCTTTAGAGGATTATGAAAAAATGTCCCCCGAAGATATCTTAAAAAAGTTGGAAAGTCTTGCTAGGACAACGAACAATAGACGAGTATATTATAAATATGCTTTATCAGTAGAAAATCTGTTAAAAATGGCATTGATTTTATTAAGAGCTCGTGCAAATATTCCAGTAGTGGTTTGTGGCGAGGCTGGATGTGGAAAGGTAAAATTTTTTATTTATTATATTTTGATTCAAACGATGGAAATTGATATTTGTTCATTATTAATTTATAGACAAGTTTGATTCAATTTTTGGCTCACGTGATAGATGTTGAATTTGAAGCTCTTAATTTGCACGCTGGAATTAGTGAAGTCAATATCTTGGAATTTATGGAAAAAGGAGAAAAGCTTGCTAAAAAAGGACAAGTTTGGTTATTTTTTGACGAAATTAATACATGTAATCATATCGGTCTTCTCGGTGAACTTATCGCTCATCGAATTCTAGATGGAAAACAAATACACCCAAACATACGAATATTTGCTGCCTGCAATCCATATCGTATTCGTACTAAAAGCCAGAGCGAAGCTGGTCTGGGTTCTAAAGTTAACAAAAATCTGAAAAATCTTGTTTATCAAGTACATCCTCTCCCTGATCAAATCCTAGATTATGTTTGGGATTATGGTGTATTGAGACCAACGGATGAAAAAATTTATATTGATATTATGGTTAAGAAATCCTTAAAAGATATAATTAAAGATCACGGAAGCAATTTGCTTTCAGCGCTCATATTCTGTTCGCAAGAATTTATTCGTGACGTAGAAGGAAAACATAGTGTTAGTTTGCGCGATGTTAAAAGGGCTCTAAATTTTGTTAGTTTCTTTATTACTAGTATCAAAAAACGAAGAAGTTACAAATGGCAATATTCATATGGATATGATCCTATCGATGATTTTGCACGTTCCTTTCTTTTGTCTTTGTATCTTTGTTATCAAACAAGATTGTATGACCGAAACTTAAGAACGAAGTATTGTGAAAATATTTGCGCAGTTTATAATAAAAAGAGAACCGATAAACTGACGGTCGAACGTTTTAAGAAAATTATCCGTGACGAGCAACAAGATTTTATGAATAGAATGGTTAAACCACCACAGACCGCAGAAAATGAAGCCTTGTTAGAAAATGTACTTGTGATTATTGTGTGCATATTAACTAAAATTCCTGGTTTTATAATAGGAGAACCGGGGTATGTATTATATTATATAAGTCTTTTAATATTGCTTATAAATTACTTATGTTAATTATTTTATTTATATGGGAATTAGCGCATCAAAATCATTAGCCATGCGTTTGGTTTCTCAAAATCTTCGTGGAGCAGATTCTAATGATTTTTATTTTAGAGATTTGCCCCAAGTATAATTTTTACCTTTTATAATTTGAAATATATTTTTGGTGATATTAATTTTTATTTGATTTATTAGGTTTATGTCATTCCTTACCAAGGTTCTACATCATCTACATCTGATGGTATTGAGAAAGTATTTAGAAAAGCAGAAGATTATCAAAAAACAAATGCACCAGATTTTCCTTTAATTACAGTCGTCTTGCTTGATGAAGGTACATAATCCTATGTTTAACAGAATCCAAGTAATAAAACATGACTCAAATTCGAAATATTTAAACATAATTTCTTAAAGTTGGCTTGGCGGAAACTTCTCCACATAATCCGTTAAAGGTCTTACATTCTCTACTTGAACCCTGCTATCCAGCTGAATTTCCCAATGTATCTGTTATTGGAATAAGTAATTGGAGATTAGATAATTCCAAGTCAAGTAGAGCTCTCTTAGTACAAAGGTTAGTTATAATGAAATTGATAATATTACACTTAAATATTTACATTTACATAAAATTTTCCTTAATCTCAATATCTTTTATTTGTTTAGACCAAAATTCGAAGAAAAAGACCTCATCGATACTGCTGAAAGATTAATGAGCAAGAATAATCTTTTGAGCAGAATTTGGAGTTTAAGTTTAACTCCCAAGTTGAAATCATTAGCTGAATCATTTTTGAAATATGAAAAAGTTCAGCCCATTAAGAATTTTCATGGGCTTCGAGATTATTATTCACTTGTTAAAAGTCTCAGCGCTAGTGATGTATGTAAAAAATAACAGATAATTATGATTGTTACGATTTGTTGTGATTGTAGCTTTATGTTCATAAACATTTCATTATTTAATATTAAATTATAGATGTCTCTAATTGCTACACAAATGGCTCTGGCTAGAAATTTTGGAGGAACAAACCAAATGGATCAATTATGGGAAAATCATTTTAAAGGTGTGATTACGGCTTTCCATGGTCGTCAAATGCAATACAAAAAATTCCTAGTCGAAGACCTTATCAAAGCGAATCTTGAAGATAAGGGATCAAGACATTTAATGGTTATAGGAAAAAGCGATTCTATTGTTAATTTATTAACATATAAGCTTCGACAATGGAGCCAAGAATTCGCCGAAAAGCAAAATGATTCCATTGGTTCATCAAGTTGGGATATGGAACCTGTGGTTATTTACGGTAGTCAATTTCCTAATGATGTTGAAGGAGTTGATGGGGATTATCAATATGGTGTTTTGAGCAGAATAATGGTAAATTTTATTAATAAGTAATTGCTATCTAAAGTTTTATATTCATATCATCTCATTACCTCTTTTTCTTTAACGATATCTTAGATGTGTGTAGAAGCTGGTAGACCTTTGATATTAACAGAACTAGATATTATATATGGTAATTTCTTTGAAGATCTTTATGATTATTGATATATAATTTCACTAAAATACCTTTATTAAATTGAATCTATAATTGTTTTCATTTAGGGAGTCTTTATGATTTATGGAATCAAAATTATATTACAGTTGGGAGAGGTGACAATCAAAAATTTTATACCCGTGTCGCTTTAGGTGCTTATTCAAATCCTATGGTTTTAGTACATGATAATTTTAGATGTATCTTGGTGCTTGATGAAAAGAATGTTAATTTTGCTGATCCTCCACTTCTTAATCGATTTGAGAAACAAAAAATGTCAACCAATGATACTTTGGATGATAGAATGAGAAAACTTGTTAATACATTGGCAGATTGGTGCAAAGAAATATCTTGTTTTGTTGAAAAAGGCAAAACTTCCAAATCTGAATTCAAAGAACATGATATGTTCATAGGATTTGATCTTGAAGAAACATTACAAAGCTTAGTAATTCATAACTTTTCAAACTCTGAAACAGATGATGAAGAAAAGATTCTTCTTAAATGCAAAGAAATGCTAATAAACATTGCATCATCAGACGGAATTATTAGATCAAGCAATTCTAGGTTATCTGTTGATCTCGAAGAAGTGAATAAGTGGAAGAATATATATTTCCATGAACAATTTCATGATAATTTGGCAGCATATGTTCAATCTTTATTGGATAAAGATATAGAAGATGAAGGATTCAAAGTTATTGTCAACACTTTTTCCAATATTAATATAGATGTGGAGTCATGTCTGGATGGAATATTAACATGTCAAGTTGATAAGATATCAACTTTTAAATCTGAAGCTCAACTTACAGCTCGAATTAAGCAATTTTTTGAATCAGAAAAAAATTTGTTCATTTTACAGTGTGATCTAGAGAATGTTAAACCTGGATGCGTTAAACTTGCGAAATTCATTATCGAGCAATTACGAAAAGAATACATGATTTCAAATGAATTTTCTGAAGTTTCGAAACCTATTAAACATGCTTGTATAATCCTTCATGTGAGACGAGAAAATAAAGAAACATCTGGTTCTTTCAACTTCATGTGTGGATGGAATATCGTGACCGTGGAAAATTTAGTTCCTCAAGAACGACCATTGACCTCATATTTGGATAATAGTTTTGAAAGTATACTTGATACTATATATCCCTTTAAAGAAATTATGATTGAAGAAATATTTTGGTGTTTACTTTGTATGCGATTTCCTTCTACTTCCGAATCTGTTAATTATATAAAGTAAGGAATTGATTCTTTATTTATAAATTGGACTTTTTTTCTTTTTTATCCACAGTTTAACAGTTTTATAATCACTTTCTTTTATTATGATTTAGGATGCTTTCACAGGAAATTCCTCGGCATAATGAATTTCTAGAATGCTTAAAAACCAGATCGTTAGAATGGATTCAACAAAATATTTCTAAAGATTGGCTTTTGCAAGTCGCCTCAAACAAAACTAATTTGTATTTATATTCATCATTTTCTACATCTATACAAACGTATATTCGGACTCAAATTCGAAAGCCCATTGCAAAATTACTCTGTGTCTTGGAATCTTTATCAGGATTGTCTCCATTATTCTTTAATGACGACATAAATAATTTTGGCGATTTGTATGATGATGATACTTCAAATAATTTATTTGAACTTTGGAAACAATTATTCATGGATACAAAGATTGTTAATATGGATTATTTACTTGACCCGAAACCGGATATATATCCAATGCCTGCTAAAAACCATAATCTCCAACTTCCATTCTCTCCATATTTCATGAAGCAAATTGATAAATTTAAAAAATTATATCAAGAAGACTTAGCGATCCTTATAGAAAATGAAGATAATTATGATGAAGAGACTGGAGAATTAAGTCAAGACATTGTAGAGGATTGCATCGAAAGATTTACAACAAATATTTGTAATGCCGTACCTTCATTAAAATTACCTCGATTCTTCGAATCTTCAGAATTTTATTTCAGAGATTTCATTGTATCTGTATTACCCGGATTTGAAAGAAATGAAAGAGAATTTGGATTATTGAAATGGATAATTTTATACCATTTAAATCAAAAAATCCCTAATCCCATAAGACTTCATGTGTTCTGGTGGAAAAATTCTGAAGCTATACTTGCAGAATTACAATTAGCAATTATGTGTCCCGAAATTGTAAAAACCATCTTGTCTTTAGAAAATGAAGAAATTGTTGGATTTAAGTTCGAAGCTCATATATTAAAGACAGTTGCTGATACGATGATGGAGAGAGTTGGCTCTATAAATCTTAGACAATCAGAAGAACGAGTAGCGAGTCATGTTCATGAATGGCAACTTGATGCCACCAATATTCTATCGTTATCTAGTAAATTATCAAAAGATTCTTCCTCGAATACTTCAATACAACGATTGCGCATTTATAACGATTTGTCAAAATCTCTCGAATTACAAGATTTATTAGAGATTCGAAAAATAGAAATCGAATCTGAAAGTCCAGATCTTCTTTCCGAAGATTTTATAGATAACGTATTTGCGAAATTAAATAATTATGAAAAATCTGAAATTAATCTAGCTTCACAAAGATCATTTATACACAGATGTCTCAATACATTACCATCCGATTCAGATGTTCGCCTATTTCTTTATGCAAAAATATTTTCTTCTGATCCATTACCATTATCCTTCCCTATTATTCATCGTATACTTAGTGATGAATGTGAAGAAAATGAAAATGTTTTCTTTGAATTAATACAAAATCCCTTTGAAATTTTGGAATTCTCCCGGAACCTAAAAGTAATTAATGATATTTTGGAAAAACAACCGGATTCTCCTATTTCCGCGTTATGCGTTGATGTCATCCAAACACAATTCCTTATAAATTACGATTTACAAAAATTATCTCTATACTTTATGGATGCGACGCAAATCTTATTTACGGATGAAGTTAAAGCTCTACAACTGATATCATCAATTTCTCTCTTAAAATCTTTTGGAAATGCTTTTTGGTCAACTAGAGGACAAGAAAACTTCTTAATCAACCCAGTTGAGATTGATGAGGATGAAGAATTGGACATAAATCTTCGAAATATTAATCAAAGAATGGAATTGCCTAATCCTTTGATTCATTCATTCTTGATTTATTTACTTAAGGCATTAAAGCTTTCACAAGGGTTTTCACTTGATGATATCAAACGTTTTTGTCAAACAAATAAAAACTCCATGCCTTGGCTTAATGGATTAGAATGGACGGAAAAAGAAGGTGGCCGAATTGATTTTAATCCATATTGGTATTTGGAACATTATAATCGTGCAGAACATGCAGCAGATAGAATATGTCGTGGTGATGAAACATTTTCGAATGAACTTTTAAAATCTATTACCAATGCAAAAGCAAATGAAAAAGATTTGGTCGATCTTCGAGTTTCATTTTCTGGAATGATAATAACGAGAATGTATCATATAAGAGCATCACGGGAATTAAATCAAGTTGAAACAATATTAGCTCAAAAAATTTATGCTTCCTTAGAAAAGGCACATCTTCCAAAGTTTTACAAAGAGATTATGTTTAAATTTATAAATAATGATCATCCGCTTTGCAAACTTTCTGCAGATGATAGTAATACTAGATTACTTATTTCTTCAATAATCGCTCACGTAGCGGCATTACATTCATCCATACCATCAAAGTCATCCCCATTAGCAGATTATTTACAAAATTTAGAAGATTGTCAAAACAATTTTATTCTTACTTGTCCTTCTGATGAAGTATCAATTGTTCTAAATGCATTAACAGCAGAAGGTATTGCAGATAAACGTAGTACAAGGTAATCATAAAATCTCATTACTTTTAAAATATTGACCTTAATAAATCTCAATATTTTAGATGTTGATTGATAAATAATTTTTTATTTTTAGATACAAATGTCAATGTGGATATATTTATATAGTCGGAAATTGTGGTAACGTTACGGAAGGGAGAGAATGTCCAAATTGTAAAAATATGATTGGTGGTCAGCAATATAATAGACCAGCTGAGGGAAATGTTCGTTTAGATGATCAACCTGTAACTCAAGGAATTAATGCTAACAATCAACCAGGATATTTAGTTGAGACTCAAAAAAACGAAAATCATTATAGTATTCGTTCTATGTCACCAACAGCTTATCGAATTCTCCGTATATTTGTTCATGCAATTATTGGTATATTACATCCATCACCAATTACTACCAAATTTGTTAATAATACAGGAAATACAAATCCAATTATGGATATAACTCAATATTGTCTCCAAAATATCAATAACGACTGGGAAGCATTGAAAAATATTCTTGCATGTACTGATGAACAATTAACATTAATGATTCATTCAATACTTTCTCAAATGGCAAAAAATCCACTTCAAGGAGTTGCAACAAAATTAAAAATTCCTGCTGAACGTGAAGAATGGGAGAAACAATTCAGCATACAATATGTATCTCCTTTAGTCAAAAATGTTATGGGATCTGCTACAGAATTTCGTAGATTATTGGAAACAAAATCAAATGCTCAAATAAAGATTGAATCAGAAATTAATGAGACAATAAATATTGATGATACATATTGTAAGATGCATTTACCTTGCATGTGGCGTGTTATTGGAATGCCTAGTATGGATAATTTCCGCGCATATTACTTGAATAATCATGAACATGTTAGGGCATTTCCATTTTTGGAAGTTTTCTTGAAACATGAAAAATTTTTGGAATTGATTCAGTTTATTCTACCGATAGCGAAATTCATACAACTTTTGTCTTCAAGTCTCTCATATCGTTTGGAAAGACAAACCGCACGGGAATTAACATTTAGACAATTTATTATTAACGAATCTAAAGCCGATTATTCGGGTGAAACACAACGTTCATGGGATAGAGCTTTCGCGAGATTTTCTGAAGCATGGAATAGCTTGATTCCATATGTTAAAAGATACGAATGTCATGAATTACCTAAAGAATTACCAAAAATGTCAGATAATCTTCCAGTAGTGTTTGGATTAGTCGAACCACAAGATGAATCAATATTTTTATGTGCAGTCCTTTACTTTTTGGCTGAATTACAAAATAACTTCTTAAAAGATGTCATTGAAATTCCTCCCGGTCATTGTCAATCTATTAAATTTTTAGAATCAGGTTCCAAAAGAAATAGAGAATATAACTTACAATCAATTAGATTAGAAAATATTAAAAATGAACATATTATTGCATATGAAAATATAGATGATATTTTCCTATATAGTCAATTTGACTTGAGAATAGGTCATGGACAAGAAATTTCATATGATTTATTCAAGATTGAAGCGGAACTTGCTCATTTATTGGTATATGAAAAAGTATTTATTGAACCCTTGGAGAAAAATTTATATTTGGAACAGTTTACATATCATAAAGAAATATTCCAAGGTTCAATGACCATTTTGAACGAAATTAAAGAATTGGTGCCACAAGAACATATTCCAGAAGATCGAAAAATGATATTCCTTGGAAATTCCAAAAATACTCAAGGTAGCAGTTCAGGTCTTCATGATAATTATGAACCATCCGGAATGGAAAATCCTAAAGAATTACTTTCAGCATTAGAAATGATCATTTGTTTCTTGAAACGAACATCAGGAGGAGATGGGGAAATGTTAATTACTGATTATATAGAAAAATGGATGAAATTAACAGTTCTTAAAGTTAATACAAGTTATAAATTATTAACAAGGTCAGGTTTACAAATCAAGCATACAGTAGCATTATATGAATTAGTTGAAGAACACGTTGCGGATGTAGTTGTAAATTGTATTCATCCTAAATACCAAGCCAAGATTAATAATATAATTGAACAAGAAATCAAAGATTTTATATATTTCAAAGATGATGAATTAAAGAAGAGAAATGATATTAATTGGAAAATTCCAGCTGAAGCATTTGCTACAGCATTAAAAAGATTTATCTTGAGACATTTAACTGGTGGAGAAAGTATTGTCGATATAGCACCTCTTTCTGCTTATCTTGTTGATGAGGAATCACTTGAATGTTGGCCAGAAAATGTTTCCAAAAAGATAATCGAATCCAAGTTCCCGAATTCATTATTAGCTTCACATACCTTCGCTGCTTATACATTTATCAAAAATGAATTTGAGGTAATTATCATTATTGTAATAATCTTTTAAATATTTATTTAAAATATTTTTATTTGATCTAAATCTAAATCTGTATTTTTTTGATTTAAAATAGACACGTCGATTGAAGCAACATCTACAAAATATTAAAACCAAACCCACAACATCAACAGCACCTAATAAACCTCCTAAACCTAAACATAAAGTTAAATCTTCCAAATTTGACAAGACATAATTAAATTAAAAAATGTAGGTAACGATAACTTAGATTATATTTGCATACGGATTTATATATATATATATATATATATATATATGTGTGTTTGTGAAATTTTTATTATTGTATATTTTTTTATTCATTTAATATTAATAAAGTTTTTATTTTAATATTTTAATATAAATAATTATATTAATCATGTCACGTTTTTAAATAATACATTCGTAATCATGTTAAAAAATTTTTTTTTTAGAAATTTAGGGTTGATAATCTTGACGATCTAAAAGATCTTATAGTCAAGTCAACTATTTACAATTATCAAAAATTGCGAGAATTGAAATGTTTTTAGATTGAACATAGTATAACATTTGCTTTAAATATTTGATCTTTATTATTTATCATTTATTTATATTTATGAGAAAAATATTATGAAATATGAATGAGAAAATATATTATATATTTATGTGAAAATATTTCGGTTAACAATAAAGAAATAAATTTTGTTCAATATATATTATATATTTTTTTTAATTTCTTTCATATATTTTTTAATAATTTTCAATTAATTTAATTTAATTTTCAATTTCCACCAAATTTTTACCCCTCTCATCACCCGGAAAATATAAAAACCACGCAATTGGTTTACCTCTATATCTTCCAGATTCTTTTTTACATTGATTACAATGACACATGAATCCGAAATTTCTTAATAAAGATTCGTGCCTTCTTGGTTTACTATTACTATATTGTGTATATGGATAAAAAATTTCTTCACCTTTCTTCAAATTTCGATGAGTAACTAATGTAATTCGATATGATTGATAACCTTTTCTATGATATCTCTTTCTACGTCTTTCATAATCTTGAATTAAATTGTGTACAGTATTTGATGGTTCAGGTAAGATGTATTGTGGAACAACAAAATCACAACAACTATGATTCATCAATGCACAAAGGGGATATATGGATGAAAGTTTTTCTTCAGCTGCTTGATCTGTAAAAGTTCTTCCAAATACATTCGCTCCAATCATATTCATCAAAGTAATAAAAATCCAAAAATCATATTGTAAATCATACATCGTTATATCTAAAATACTTAAAATATTATTATAAATACTTTCATATTCTGGATCCCAAACGAGATGACCTTCAAGAAATAGTGGATTCGTTTTGAGTCTTGTAAAATGTTTAATTTCTTCTATATCTAAAGGATTAATATTTCTTTCTTTGGCTATGGCAAAAAGTTTCAATAAAAATAAAGCATGATGATTTAATCCACCAATTTCCCTTTTACTTAATTCAATGATCTTGTTAATATCTTTACCACATAATGGTCGATGATATAATTCCATTGCTTTCTTATAACATCGAACATTACAGAATACTTCTTTACAATTTTGATTTTTACACGGATATTTAAGAGGAATTCCAGGTTCTCTCGCGGTTGGAGATAATTTATTAATACAATAATCACATCTCAAATTATATCGATTATGAATTGATATAAATGGGTCTTCTTCAAATAAAATTGTTAAATGAGAGACATCTTGTTTAGTTTTAATGCCAAGTTGTAATTTTGGATTATCAGTTTCAGATCTAATAATTACTGCTTTTAATTTATTATCGCTGGCAATATCCAATTTTCCTTGAATTTTTTGAAGCATACTTGCGGATATACGTTCACTTTGACGATTATCCCAAGGATAACTTCCAGTAAATTTATACCACCCTTTTCCAATTCCTGAAATTTGAATTTTAGTATTTCTTTTTTCATATTCACGTTTTAATATAATTTGTTGTCTCAAATAAGTTTCAGTCATGTCAATCTTTTTTTGATGACAAGATTCTTCAAATATATTTCCGAAATTTTTTTTAGAATTAAAAGTATCTAATAATTCGAATTCTCTTGCAGCCAAAAAAGGAAGTCCTAATTTTTCGGCAGCCAAACCTAAACGATATCTTGCTTTATAAACGAGATTTTGTAAATTAATATCATTAGCCATGCTCTTTCCTTTCTCTAAACTAAGAAAGACAACTCTCTTTGAATCCATCAAAGTTAGTTCGGGAAATCCAGCATTTAGACCGACCAAAGCACGATTACACCATAATGCGAGATCTTTTGGAGATTCGATTAAAGCTTGAGTGTAAAAATTCCAAGCGGATACATAATCACGCTTATCGATAGCATCCTTTGCTTCTTGACGATAATCGATACTCATTTATTATTTATTAATTTATATAATGAGGGTGGGTGTGAAAATGAATGAAAAATTGAAATCTAGGTTCTTTTTTATTGAATATCAAGATTTGTAACCTTATTTATTAAAAATCAAGTTTTATTTCTAGTTTACATTGAACATCAATTATTTTAGACTTGATTGTTTCCATGTTGGGATGTTTAGTCACACGTTTCTAACAATTATTATCCATTATAATATTGAGAACCACGTGGATATTAAACTTTTATAAAAAAAAAAATGTTAAAATTAAATGTTAATAAAGACAATCTTGTCTGAAGCAGATTATTTAAATGTAATCTTTAGCAATGAACCTCACCATATCACTATTGGGATGGACGTTTAAAATACAATAAAATGTATCTGAATACAAAATAAATATGAAATAAAATGCTTCGAAATATATTTATCGCTATATAATATATTTAATTTATTTTGAATGCTTAAAAATAGATTTTACATTTTTAATTGTTTCTTTAACTATAGAAGAAAATATATACGTAATTTAATTGTGTTATCGACATTTTACCAAAGTTATTTTTCGACAGTTATAATATAATATAAAAAATTATAATATTATATTTATTCAGAATTTTACTTCGATTATGTTTGTTAATATATTTTATAATTTACGATGAATTTTTTTTTATTTTTTTTTAACGACCAATGAGGTCTCCTCTGAGTATAAATAATAAATAATATAAAAAAAAGAATATATTAAACTATATCAATATTATTAATGACGTGTACAATTGTTAATAGACCCAGAATACGAAAGCCAATACATTTTCTACTATCCTTACTTATTTACTTCACGGTCTATATTGTTACCCGTTACTCGTCCTTCTCATTTATAAAATTGGTAAGGGCGAGCAAAAGTTCGTATTAAACCTACTGTTAACAACAAGCCCAAACTAAAGGTTTAAAATGTCTCTACCACTACCAACGATAAAAGTAGTTCTAACAATGAAAGTAGTTCTGAAAATATTAATGAAGAAATCCTTCATTTTGCGCCTTTTGTGGTTCAAAATGTGCCCATGTTAACTATGTTACATGAAGGTAATAATTTAAATGTTTTTTAAAGAAAAAGTGAAAACCATAATAACTTTTTAATTATTATACAGTGCGGAACTTCTATAATAGGATTTTTTTACATTAAAAATTTCATTTACTATTACTAACTGTAGAAATCGACAATCATCAGTTAAAATTTTGATTTAGTTTTACTGAGGTTGAAGTTGAAGTTACATGTATTTATTATACCTATCTAATTTGAGATTATACTAAAAAATAGCAACCATTGTAAATTTGATTGGAAAAAAGATTTCTGATTCCTGATATTTTTGTATCTATTAAATAAAACAAAGAAATGAAATTCATAATTCTATTTAAACACGTGAATATACTTTCTTGAATTCTAATTGGCTTAATTTAGTCATGTAATTCTTAAGAAATTGAATCGTTGGATTTAAGATTTTAAGTTCCTATTATAAAGGTATTTAGATGCTATACATGAAAGATCTCACGATCTGTATGAGTGGTGGTGGCGGGATTTTACAAGTTTGTAATTTTGCTTGTTTTCTTATTGCATTAGTTCCTTATATTAATTTTGCTGTTAGATTATATTAATAAACTCATATTTATTGTTCTATTTAGAAATCTATTTAAGAAACTTTACTAAGAATTTAAGATTTAATGAGATCTTTGAATAAAAACTATTAACTTGAATGATAATAATGATAATGAATTGTACTAACAGAAATCAATTGATGTCAAAAGCGAATATTCTAATTAAAAGATAGATTCCTAAAATCTGATGATGTTTATGATTATGGATTGAAATGTGATCTTGACTAGACTATTACAATTAACAATATATTTCAAGATCATAATATTATAACTACAATTATAATCTTCAAAAATCAAAAATATTTTTCCGGGATGAAAATAAGATAATTTATAATTCCAACTAGTATCGTTAAAAATTATTTTTTAAATAATCTCTAAGATTTTCATAAGAAGCATATTTTAAAATAATTATATATTTGTTGGCTTCGGGGAACTTTTGTTATTTCATAAAAGTGAATTGTATAATACCTACGTACTTTCAAGTGAATTGCTATCTAGTAATGCATTTTTATAAATTATTATTAATAAATAAATATTTACAAATGAAATTTAAAAAAAATATTTTACTTCATTTAAGAAATCATTACGTAAATTTGCAAAATTATCAAATTTCTTTAATGCCAAATCAAGTTCATCCCGTCTTTTCCATTGTTGATTTTCTCAATACTTCCATTAATCAACTTATCATAATATATAGTACCAAAACCACCTTTAGCTATCTCTTTAATCTCTTTAAATCTATCATAAGGTATCCATTCTATTACTTTCTAACAAGTATCTGCATTTAGTTGAGTCATTTTTAAGTTTTGGAAGACCTGAATAATTAAGAAGTCGACTGGTGTAAAATGCTTGTGGATGTGTTTGGCAATTATAAGTGTTTATAGTTGTTGCATTTGTTAGATGTTTAGAAATGTTTTCAGTATTATTGATTTGAATTATTTGAATTGTAATTTCATTATTATTTTTATAATTATTTTCCCTATAATCACGACAGTATTTCCACAACTCTTTATTCAATTCTTAAAAGTAGGTTGATGAGTAATTCGAGCATCCCAACATCTCATAATTATTCTAGTAATTAATTTTGGAGTATTAAATGGAATTTTTGGTCGTAATCCATTCTCTATCATGTGGCACATCATAATCTCGTGAGCAATAATTCAAAAAAGAAATAACATTTTGCTCATCAATTTGAATATATTTGATTTCTTTGTAAAAAATGAGACCCAAATACTCTATAAATGATGCTTATAAAATTGCAATAAGGCAGAACGGCCTATGTCCCTCAGACAAATATATTAATAGTAAAATGTCATCATTGTGGAAATGCGTTAAAGATCATGAATGGAAAGCAAGATTTGATCATATTAGAGATGGTCATTGGTGCCCTCATTGTGTAGGCAATGCAAAACTTACATTTGCAAGTGCTAAACAAATCGCAATAAAAAATGGTGGTTTATGTGTTTCAGAAAAATACATTAATATTAGAACTCCTTTGCAATGGAAATGTGCTAAAGACCATATATGGTTCACCTCCTTAAATGTTATAAAAGATCAAGGTTCATAGTGTCCTCAATGTGCTTATACTTGGCTTGAATATGCTAAACGAATAGCATTATCTAGGCATGGACAATGCCTTTCAAACAAGTATATCAACATTAAATTACTATTATTGTGGTGTTGTATTAAAGGGCATGAATGGAAAGCAAAATTTGAACATATTAGAGAGAGCCATTGGTGTCCATACTGTGCGGGCAATGCAAAACTTACTCTTGCAAATGCTAAACAAATTGCAATAAAAAATGGTAGTTTATGTGTTTCAGAAAAATATGTTAATAGCAATTCGCTTTTATTGTGACAATGTGCTAAAGGACACAAGTGGAATGCATCATATAGTAACGTAAAATCTAAGTGTTGATGTCCCTATTGCAGTAATAAATATATGCGTGAAAATTTATATCGTGAAATTTATATCAAAATATCTTGAATCGCCATTTAAGATATGCCAACCTGATTTTCTTAAAACATCAAAGCATTCAAGAGAATTAGAACTTGATATTTATTACCCAGAATATGGTTTTGCAATCAAAGTACAAGGACAACAGCATGAAAAATATATCAAATTCTTTCATAGAAGTGATTCTAATAATTTTATCAAACAGCAAGCACGGGATCAACTCAAGAAAGAATTAGTCTTAAGATATGTCTGGTATTACGAAGACCCATATATAGTTATTCCAGAGTATCTTCGAGAATTGAGTTTTATTAAATAAACCTGTAAACTCAAATACTTTTTTGATTTACTATATTTTTTGAATTAGATAAAAAAGGTATAATTTTCATCAATCAAGATATCATTCTGATGTCTTTGTACTTTCATAGAAGTATTTTTCCACCTCATCATATCTGTTAAGTTCTATTCCTTCAATAACAAAATCTTGTGTCGAGAAACTCAGAACCTGTTCTGTTTCAACTGTTATTTTATAAACCTTATACGAATTCCACTCCTAATAATTTTGAAAAATGGAAGTTTGCCTGGAATAAAAAATGGACTCAAATACAAACCTATTTACATTCTATTAATTGGAAAAAACGAGCATGGAACTATACATGTTCCCAAAATTGATTTTGGATTTTTGAGACATTTAGACTTTTTGAGATTTATGCAAAATCTATTCTATATATGGAAGTAAAAAAAGTATTCAGTTATATGTATATTCAATCAAAAAATAAATTTGGATGAACAAAAAATTTCAGGTTTTAAGTAAAATAATTTTGTCTTCTATGAAAAACTATTTTGACTTTTTCTCCAAAATTACAATTTCGAAGCCTCAAAATAATTTTGTGTGTAAGTATATATGGGACACAATGGCATTTTTGTAAAGTGGAGGTATAATCTTTTTTGCAGGAGATCTTCTTTACACTTGGTGGATATCCCATTTTAATGAGCAACTTATTAACGAAACTATGGAAAAAGGTACTCAACCAAAGTTGACTGTGTCAGATGATGAGTATGTTTCTTGACCTAAAGTTATAGAACTTCTTGAAAGAATTTTTCAACCAAGTAAAAATTATTCATATTATCATGCCATTTGTGGAGAACACAAAACAGGAAAAACAACATTAATTAGAAAAATAGTAAATAAAATTGAGCAAGGTATTATATATGTTAATATTCTTTCAAATTTTAACAAGTTGGATAACAAATTTGGAAAGGCTCTTAATTTTTCTTTTGACGAAAATATCTCAATTACATTGAAATTGAAAAAAAAATTTTTTGATGAAACTAAAAGTGAGATTTCTATTTCTGTTTTATTTTCTGAGACCATCATTTTTAATTCTTATTTTTTTATTTATAGATAAAGTCATTCAGTTCTATTTCAAGTGGAAGAGAGTTATGGATGTCTTTATGAGTACTTCTGAAGTATATAAAGTAAAACATGACAAATCACCGATTATTATTTATGATAATGTTAGCCAATTAGTTTACAAAAATTCAGAAATCCTTAATATCTTTTAGGATTATACCAAGAATGGTGCTGTTGAAAATAATTATGTTGCTGTGTTTGTTACTAGTAAAGATTCAGTTCTCCAAAGAATATAATGTAAGTACTTGAGAATTTTTATTTGCAAAAATTTACAAGTACATTGATATTTTATTTCTAGTACATAGTGTTTGGTCTCATGCAGAGAATCCAATCGAAATTGGTAATCTCACTAAAAAAAATCATTGGACCTAATCAATAAGTGTAAAGTTGATACTACAGAAATAGAAAAATTATATCATTTAATTAGTGGGGGAATTTTAAAGTTGAAATTTGCAGTAGATAAACTTCAAAAAGGAAAAACCTTTAAAGATAGAAATAATTTTGATATTTTATATTATGTGATCTGTTTTCAATCACTTTTTTTATTAATTCTATTTTTACAAATATTAAAAGAAAAATGTATATGAAAATTGAGGATAAATTTAAAGAAGCAGAATTTCTTAAAGATGATAAATATTATAAAACAGGAAAAAGTGTCATCAGTGTTTTATTGAATTTCAAAGAAGTTAGTTATATTGTATTTGAGGAATTTTTTAATAATTATAGAGAATCCAATAAAGTCTTAGAGAAAAATATATTTGCATATCATCCAGAAAGAAATACTGTAACCTTTCAGTTATACTTAGTAGAATGTTATATTCAAGATAATGCTGACATATTTATTAAATAAAGTTATGACTTATATAAATAGAGTACAATAACACATGTATATAATTTATTATTTTTTTTTAATACTATATGTAATTTTTATTTTTCACTATATATACTATTTCACAAGTTAAAAAATAAAACTCAATATAAGCAAACAAACAAAAACATTATTAAATTTATTTTATTACATGGTGTTGACCCTAGTTATCAAATTTTATTATTATATTTTTATCTTATTCATTTATTATATTATTATTTAATTATCATATATTAGCTTATTTATAACTATATTTTATTAATTTAATTTCATATTCTTATTTGTAACAGTTTCGACTACATCGTAGCTTACGTAGTTGACAAGTGACAACTCCTACCAGTTTTATTTATTTTATTTTACTTTTATTTTATTACTTCATTTTCTATTTTATTATTTATATTTTTATCTTTATATTTTGATAATGAATGATAGTATATGTGATTAGCTTTGATATACAATAGATTAGCAATCCCATGTGTTAATCATTTATCTTATTCTATTTTATTTCTTTTATTATATTTTATTTATTAATTATCATATGTAACCATCCAGATTGGTCTTGTAAGACCTAAGATACTATTTATTATATATTTATATTATGTAACATTAATTATGTATTTTTATATAAATATAATATATGATTAATAAAGAACAAGCAAGTCTTGTAAAATAATTTAATTATAAACCACAAACTTCGTTAATAAATATTTGTTGATATTTATTTTCTAAAACGAATTAGTAGATTCGTTACATTTGATAGCAGTAGACATTTTTTCAACCTAATTCTTTGTTAATTCTCTGCTTGAATAAATTCAACCCTTTTGTTTTTGCTTAGTTGTAGCTAAGTAAACTTTTGTTATTCAGAACCAGCTGAATAAAATTCAACCTATAATATATTAATTTTGCCATTCTGTTGTACGATAATATTTTCTTTATGTGCAGTAATTCGTGAAATGATATATTGCTAGCTTATGTTTAGATTCTTTAATTTTGGTGGTAATAATAATAATAACCCAGAAGACAACCAACCTACCTCAGACGAAGATACAACCTCTAAAAATTCTGAGTCTGACCAATTTTTTGTTGAAGCTAAATTATGCTTATATAGAAGTCAGTACGAATGTTACCTACAAGTAGCTTCATCTGAAGGAGATCCTAATTCTCAAGATTTTGAGTCTTATTGCCATTTCTTCAACTTAACCCAACTTTTAGAGGAAAAATTAAACCAAGTTCACACTGTTGACCGTGATTTACCTTCAAATAAATACGATTAACTAACAACTAAAGGCAGGGAAATATGTATAGCGAACACAC
>CAJVPK010000465.1:0-31702 GCA_910592015.1 Diversispora eburnea | reverse complement strand
CGTGTTTATGGATGATGGTGGATGAAAGTAAATAATGGGAAGATATAAAAATAGCTGCGAAAAGGAAGAAGAAAGAGCGATTCCTTTTTCGCCAAAAAAAAAACAAGAACCAAAATAAAAATATTTTACTTGATATTTCGAACAAT
Source organism: Diversispora eburnea (assembly GCA_910592015.1). Classification (NCBI taxonomy): domain Eukaryota; kingdom Fungi; phylum Glomeromycota; class Glomeromycetes; order Diversisporales; family Diversisporaceae; genus Diversispora; species Diversispora eburnea. The sequence continues at coordinate 31,556 of CAJVPK010000465.1, read as the reverse complement.
TTTAATTTTAGTTTTAAATATTTTGAATATTTTAATTTAGTTTTATTTTTACTTTTCATTCGTAATACTTTTTAATAATAATAAAATAATTTCGTATAGAATAGAGATAAGATATGCCAACGCAGTAATATATCTCTATTGTTGTATTTCTGTAATAATTTTAATAATTAATTTAGTAGCAAAGTGATAAGATACGCCAAAGCAGTAATATATTGCTATTTTAATAAATTTAATAAACTATTTCGTATTTCTTGGCAAAGTTGCATTAAAAAGTCTATTTCAGTTTGTTAGTGTGCAAGCAGTAATAAATACTCCACTTGCTCATCGTACCTTCAGATATTACACGTAATTGCATTGTTTGAGAGTGTTAGTGATCAGGTTTAGATCGACTGATTGCCTGATCTTACTGTGTTTCGTGATATTGCGCACAAGAGAAGTGTGTTAGTGATAAATTGAATTATCGTGTGATTATCCTAAACTTATTGAGACTGATTTGCGTAACTTTCTGCGCAGACCTCGACAATATAATATACAAAATAAAATGGTGTATTCATCAAACTTATACTTTAAAAATAATTTCCAGCGGAATATAAATTTTTCCTTTATTTTATTCCTACTTCTAATGATTCTTTATATTCATTGAAATTATATATTGCTGTTGATAATAATGATGAAAATTGGTACTCACCACCGGGTTGTATATGTTATTATTACGTCGTCGTCTTTTAGATTTTTATTCTCGCCACCTTCTCTTGATATTATGCCCGTGATCGTTGGAGTAACCGTTTGAATGATAACCATTAGACTATTCATTAATCGAATTGTAAACCTAGAAATAATAATGATTCAACTGAATATTTCGAAAAAATACAGTGGCGGTCAAAAGTATTTCATCACTTTTGATTATAATTTGTGGCACACATTTAAATGATAATAATAAATTTATATTTATTATAAAGCCAAGTCTGGAAGAGCTTAAGCAATGAGTTTCATCTCTTGTTTAATAATATTATATTGTAGAAATCGTTTAATTTATAAAAGAAAAATTAATTTTCAACTTTTTATTCAGAATAATTAAAAAAGAAATAAAATTTCTGAATTTGATTTTATATAAAAAAGTTGGAAATATTTAAAATCAAGCAGGTTGAGTTGCTGGTTATAAAAAAAAAATCTTTAAATGATTTAAAAGGTGATCCAAAATTTGAACCCGAATTTCTCTATAACCAGCGATCCAATCTATTTTATTTTTGAAATATTGAAATAATACCACTTTTTTGTGTAGAACTGGAACCAAATTTTGAATACTATTTATTTTTAATTATTTTGAATAAAAAGTTGAAAACTCATTATGTTTTATAAATTAGATTATTTCTATAATATAATACTATTAAACAAGGGATGAAACCCTTTACTTTATAATTAATAAACCATTTATATTATTGTCATTTAAATGTTGGCTACAAATTATAATCAATAGTGATGAAATACTTTTACCGTCACTGTATATATATATTTAATATTTGATTTTAACTCACCCAGTGTATTTATTTTGAATAATTTTAATTATTTAATTATTTCGATTATTTTATTTTAACTATTTCAGTTACTTCGAGATTTCGAAGACGCAATTAATTATTTGATTATTTGATTATTTGATTAATATTAATAATTGTCAATTATATTGGTCTTATATCCCCCAAGAAAGAAAAAACGAAAGAAAAATTCCTGATTTAAATTATATAGGGGGAAGTAGGAGGTGATTTAAACAAAGAGATAATGGTGCAACTCAATCCTAAATAGTATTGATGAATTTATTATTGTCATGTCGTGATCCGTGAAAGAACGGCACTACCGTTTATTTTTATATATGTAGTCCAAATCTATAGCTGCTACAAAAAACATATTTTTTGTCAAGTTGACTGATATTTTTTTTGTTCTTGTTCGTTTTACTGTATCTAACTTATCACATGAATTGGTAAATCTGTGATACTAATTTTGGCATTAAAAATGATAAGTAATTTGGTGCCGATCTCACTAAAAATTGCTGTTTAAATAAAATAATAAATAATAATAAATCAGTCATATCTAAAAATACCAACGGTCATTCAAGATGCAACATTATAAATTTATTATTTCGATCTTCTGTTTAACGTTTTTTTAAACAATAAAGATACCAGCACTAAAAATAATTTTTTTTTTACTATTTATTTTTTTTTTAAAAAAAAACGAAATGTCGTGATTGTCAAAATTGATCGTACCGCGAAGTGCGAAGTGCATCTCGTAACTTTTAGGCTTGATGCAAGCACTCGGCGCTATAGCTATGGACCCTTTTTACAAAAAAAAATATTGATGAAAGGTTCAATAAGCAAAATGACTTTTTTTTAACAGCAGCATTATAAAAGCTGTAACGTGACGCTATATTGTTGGATGAAAATCGCATGTTGTGACAAGATGATCAATTTTCATTATGCGCAGAAATATAATATCGCTCCAGACAATTAAGTATATTTACTATATCAGATTCTTATTGGTCTTAATTATTAAATGCCCAATTAGAATTGAGAATTATTATTACTTAAATAAAATGTTTGTTACGCACGGAGCACAATTTATGTTTACTTGAATTTCCATATATTGTACAAATTACTGGAAAAAGAAATAATGAATGTAGGACTTGAATGAATTCAGTGCATACCAATGACATTTTTAGTAAGTAAAAGAATCTTTTACAATAAGGTTTAGGTTTTTTTTTTTGATATCATTGATCCATATATATACGTATATCATTGCATAAAAATATTATATAAAGTGAATATAAATTTATTCCATTGAATTGTCATATTCTCAAAGCATGGCGAATGAATATCATTCAAGTTATATTAATGAAACCGAACAAATTGCGGAAATTAAAGAAAACGATTTACCCGAGGAAATTTTGTTATCAACAAGTTTCGATAGTTGCATAGCAATAAGTCCAGACAGTAAACAAATTGTTATTTTTAGACCCGGTAAAGTTAATTATTATGCCGATTATTTCTTTAAATAATTTTTTAACAAATCTTTAATCATTCATAAAATAATTAAAATAATAGAGAAGCAAGATTTTACGTTATATAGTATTGATGATTTAAGTTTGAGTAGAACTATTTCTCCTAAACAAATTTACGAGAAAAACATTTATCCTCTTAAAAGTAAACGCCTTCATTGGTCTGAATCAGATGTTAAGGGTAAACTTCTTCGTTGGTCTATAGCAATATCTAATTGTGTACACAATGATAAAAACGAACGTCTTATCGCATTCTCTTGTTTTGATGCAAGAAGATTCCTGCATCGTGATGACAAAAATAACTTAGACTCTGGTGATAAAGTTAATAACCAACATGTTGATAACGAAAGTGACTTAGAATCCGGTCGTAAATATGTTCCTCAAACACGGGTTATCTCTGCTACGGATGGAAGTGAAATATATACTTCCCCAATTGTTGGTGTTGTAAGATTTCTTAATAGTGATGACAATAGTGAGGATAGTGATAAATCGTTAAAAAACGAAACAGTGATCATTATAGTTAATGCTTCGGGAATTTTCAAAGAAGCTATTAATAATAAAAAAAAAAAACAAGGATTTTTCTCGCAATTATCAAAGATTAAACAATTCGAATTACCCCAACAACTTTCAAATCGTCTTTCACGTGATTGGAAAGATTCATTGGAACTCTTACACACGAGTATTATTAAAAATTATTTTATGGTGCATACTTTAGAAAATCGACAACAAATCATTGAAATGTATAGCTTAATTACTGGGGATCTAAAGATGTTGTTTAAACGTCATGAATATTCGGCAGTCCCCAACATAATTCTTGGTTCTCCTATCTTTTCCATCTCTCAAAATGAGAAGATTTTAGCATTTTGTCGAGAAACTACAAATATTACGTTGTACTCAATTGAAAATGGTTTAGAAATTTCTACTAAACGATTAGAAGGTCAAAAAGGAATTTATAAAATTGCGGATATAAATTTTATTGATAATGATAGTAAACTTTTAATAGTCCTTGAAGAAAAGGAAGATCGATATCGTGGTGAAATTTCCAAGAATCATCAAGTATTTGTAGTATGGGATTTATTTACCACATTTAAAAATTCCGTACGTCAAATTGATTATTCCGAAACTGAGAATCCCTTGAAAATGGATGTCGCATATAGATTAATGAATTCTCATGGAAATGTGTTTGCGCTTAGAGATAGAGGAGATATTTTTTCAATGTTAGATCATAAAGATGTGGCTTCAATTAGAAAACCAACTTCAGGAAAAGCAATGATTAATTTTGATTCGAAGAAATTTAAAAAGATATCTCCGGATGATATTACTACAAGTAATCATGCAATTTATACTATAGATGGGAAAAGATCTGACACATCAGAATTAGCAATTATAAATAATGTTGAACCATGGCAAAAAAAAAAAAATTATTTTCGAATATCAATTTACTTGGATCGTGATAAAAACTCTCAACTTATTATATCGCATAACACTATACAAGTATGGAAATATCGTAATAATAATAATGCTATGGAAGAACGAGATGAATGTGATCGAGTATTAGAATATATCTGGGCTCGAAAAAAAGAGATCGATGTTCAAGAACTACAAATTGGAGAACGAGAATTTGTGTTAAAGGTTTCAATGCCTTCCACTATACCTTCTACACCACCGAAATCAGTTACGATACATTGGCCAAATAATGTAAATGTTCTTGAAGGGGCATGTCGAGCACTTTATGTATTAAGTGAGAAGAAAGACTCCGTAATTAGTTTCGTGAATGTCAGTCGAATTGAATATTTGGTTGAACAAACACAAAGATTAGTACGAAAATATATTCCAAAATATGGAATATTTAGATTAACAAGTATTAGATATCCAATTATGAAATATCTTATTAAAAGTTCTCAAGAAAGTTTAATAAACCATATTTTAAATAATAGATTTAATATTATAAAAAATAGTTATATATATATGCCGAGATTATATAAATGGCCAGATGGAGATGGAGGATCAACAACTGAAATATCAAAATCGGATTTACATCATGCTATTTTATGTATTAAAGAAAGAAAAGATTCTACATTAATTTTAAAATATTTGATAGATTATTATGCTGATAATACTAAAGAATATAATAATCATGGTTGGATGTTTACTGTAAGTGAAGCAATACCTTTATTATATGATAACAATTTAGGTGAGTCAAATCTTTACTACATAATTAATCATATTGATGGAGTAATTATTTAATTGATCAATCATTTTTAAATTGAATTAAATTTCTTTTTTTTAATTCTTCAAAAAGGGGAATTTGTCCAATATTTATTCAAAAAATCATGTTTTGGAATTACTGAAGCTTATACTTCACCATTACATATAAATCCTTATGATCAAAAGAAAGGAAACAATGCAGATGTGATACACTCTTTGGATGTAAAACCTTGCCTTGCATCAAAGTTCCATAATATTCTATGGTATCTCTTAAAAAATCCATTTGAAAGGTAATTATAATCATAAAGATCATAAAGAGTAGTTATTTCAATTTTTATCTTTTACTAATTGTCTATTTCTTTAAAGTTTAATAAGTTTGTATTATAAATTTCAAACTTCACGTCGTGATCGTAAAGTTTATATAGTCCCATTGCCTGATTTTACAGTATACCCCAACTCCCAAGGTCCTAAAGATAATTTTGAAAATTATTCAAAATATTTTTGGTTTCTATTAACATTTTTGTGGCCACGAAAAAAAGTTATTAATAATACTGAAGATATGAGTCCTTTCCTTCGTGTTATTCATGAAGAGAATGGTTATGAAATCTATCGGACACCTACAATTATGGCAGTATTGGATTTTAAATGGTCAGCTGCCCGTCAATATTTTATTTATCGGATCGTTTCGTATTTATTATATATTATTTCGTTTGGTATAATAATGGTTTCGTATTCATTTACGGGATTCAAAATAGAATCAAATACAATATTAAAAATTAACCTCGTTGTATATATATATACTGGATGGTATTTGATTGTTACGGAAATTATGCAATTAATAAGAGAAGGATTGGGTAGATATATGAATATTTATAATTTGTTTGATCTAGGATCAGTGTTATTACCGTTAGCAGATAGTATAGTTGGTATTTCATTTGATCAACAAATGCATACTTCTGCATTTAACTCTGTTTTAGCGTTTACAATTTTAGTATTGTGGCTTGAATTGGTAAATCTTCTTTTATTCTCACTTTCTCTTTTTTCCGGCCAAAATAAATTTTTTAGTAATTTATTATTATTTTTATTATTTTTATAATTATTAATTATTTTCGATTCTATTAATATTATTTTTATTTATTTATAGATATTGCTAATGAGATATTTTGAAAGACCAGGGAGTTATATTTATATCATTTATAGCATTTCGACTACTATTTGGCCATTCTTTGCATTCATGTTGATTGCCGTAATTGCATTTGGTCTCGCTTTGTAATTATAATAATTATAATAATTATAATGAATTTTGTTTTCAATATTTTAAACATTACTAATTTATTTTATTACAATTTTTTACATTTATTATAATTTATTATTTTGATATTATGATCATCTCCAGGTTCATTCTGACTAATCAGGATGATTTAGGATTACAAATTCCTACTTATAAAATTAAAGACACGTCGAATTCTGATTTATACTCAAATATAACAATTTATCAGGATATTGATAAATCTTCCAGGCTTGATAATTACTTTTCAAATCCATTTTCATCAATAGAAGCCGTATTCAATGGACGATGGGATCAATTAGACCAATGGGGTAGTTATACTATAAATGCAATGAGTGTATTGGGAAGTATAATATTAGTGTTAATTTTCCAAAATATGTTGATCGCATTTATGAAGTAAGTATATTTTTATAAAGAATTTCTAAATTTGTAAAAAGTTTTTGGTTTATAAATTTAATTCTCTTGATTTCTCTTAATTATATAGTGGTGCTTTTGATAAGGCAAATGAAGCAGGTCTTACGGCGGTTCATAGATATCGTGCTGAACCTGTCGCTGAGTATGAAGCTTTAGAAAAATATTTTGGTAGTAGAAGAGATAATCCTCGATACATTTATTATATACCTGAACCTGATATGATTGAAACTTGGCTTGAGGAAACTGAAAAGGAGGAAAAACAAGAATTACGTCATATGGGTGCTGAATTGGCAGATTTTGATTATAGCGATTATGATGATGATGATGATGATGATGATGATTATGATGATGATGATGACAATCAAGGTGATAACTGATAATAAGAGTTGCACGTGAATTCTCTTGCAAAAACGTTTTCAATTCTAACATAAATCAAATTTTATTTTAAATTTTAGATAATTCATTGTACTCAAAAAAATATCAACATACACAAGATGAAGGTTCTTCGAATAGTATGGAAATAATATCTAATATTGATAAAATTTCATTTATGGATGAAGAAACTTTTCTGTCAAAATTTGCTTCTAAATCAAACATGAAATCACAGAGAAATTGGAAATCAAGCAACACATTATTAAAGAAAACCAGTTACAATAAATCAAGTAATGAATCTTTATCCAAAGATCCAGGTTCGACAAACGTTGACAATCAATTATCAATGCAAGAAAAATTAAATAACCTAGAAAATGAATTTAAGAAATTTTCAACGAAATTTGATGAATTAGACCAAAATTTAAAAACAATATTAAAAACTTTAAATAACATAAATAATCCCAAATAGTGGTATTTAAGAAAAAATTTTAGTGATTCGAAAAATCGGACGATTATATTATTATTAAAAACGCAATTTTGTGAGAATTTTTATTATTATTTTAATAATCTTTATATTTTAAAGATAATTAAGAGAGAGCATCGAGAGAGAGTAATGTGTAACAAGTAATGAATTCATGTTAAAAATATAAACAAACGTTTCAAATATAAAAATTTAACTACAGCTATATGACCCCAGTTTGACGCTTGAATTTTATTGACTTGTTTCACAATATAATTAATGTGCAATCCAGTCATATTAGATGACTTGTTGTGGCGCTGAATCTTGAGCATAAATGTGAATTGTTGTTGCTTTATCTAAATTAAAAATTTAATAAATCATAATTAATAATAATAATTTATGATACTAATAATAATTAAATTAGATATATTGAGAAATAAAAACTTAAATTTCACGAATTGAAATATGTTAAAATATTATTAAAACATTAAAAATTATTGCGGTTAATAATAATAATGAAAATTGTTACTACTCACCGGGTTGTTATAGTTATTGTTGTTATGTTGTTGTCTTTTATATTTTTAGAATTATTATGTCCGTGATCATTAGAGTAAACATTTCTATTAGAATATTCATTAAAACTAATAATAATTATTCTATTGAATATTTTGAATATATATATATATTGATATTTATTCTTATTCGCCCATTTCACCTCATCCATTTTGAATTATTTGAATTATTTTATTATTTTATTTAATTATTTCAATTTTTTTCGATATTTCGTCCACAATTAATTTGATTATTTGATTATTTGAATAACATTAAATTGATTATTATTATTCATTTGTTCTTGAAATTAAATTCATGAATAATTATTATCAATTATTTTCTTGGGGATATAAAGCGCCGAATGAGAATAATTGATTAATATATAATATATTTGATGAACACATGAATATCTCCTTACTTTCATGTTTTAATTATTTGTCTAATTAGATTATCGAAGAATTATTTTTTGAAATGCCAAAAAAAATTATTTCCTCCCAAATTTCTTAAATATTAATAAAATTTTTCAATTATTATTAATTTAAATGATATCGTATCGAATTAGACCGCACGCGATATTCAGTATTTTTTTTTTTTTTACTCAAGCGAATAGTTGAATAATTTTAGATTTCCAGACATTTCTCAAGTATTTAAAAATCTTTTTGAAATCAATATCTCTGATGAAAGTTTTGAAAATGAAACCTCTCAATCACAACCCCACAATGTTACAGATGAAATTATTTCTGTTAAATTGGAAAAGCTAAATGTGTAAGTTACATTTTTTATATTTTTATGTTTTCGAATCCTAGAAAGTATTTATTGACTATAAAATTCTCTTTATTAAGACAAAATGAAGAACTAGAAGTTCATTCAGATTTTCACTTAGTTGATTAGTCAGCAGAAGATGAATTTTTTATTAAGAATTTGATTGAATTTTTTTAATGATATTACACATTCTTTCATTTTTTGACTTGTGGAAAGCAATATTGTAATTTTATATTTATTCTAGAAACGATTGGGAGTAGAATTCGATGTTTTAATTTTCAGATGAATCTGTAGATAAGAAATATCCAAGAAATCTCACGTAGATAGTTTCATTTTTAATCCATTTTTTTCCTTAAATTTTGAGAATTTTTTTAATGATTTCGCTTGATCCTTATTAACTCCATAACCATTTGCATAATTATTTCCTAAATTATAGTGAGCTGCAGTTCTTCCTGTTTCAGCCGCCTTTACAAACAATTTAAATTTTTTTTTACATCTTTATCCACATCTATACCTTTATCATGACAGCATCCAGTATTACATATTTAACTAATTTTACCAACAAGAGCAGATTTCTTATTCTGTTGAAATCCTTTATCTACATCTTTTGTTGTTCCAATTCCACGTTTATAACGCCCACCAACTATATTTCGTGCTATAAGAACTCCTTTCTCTGCAGATTTTAAATATAATTTAAAATGTTTTTTATGATTTTTTTTTTTTGACACACCCATTTTGATAACAATACGCCACTTCAGTTAAAGCTATAAAGGAACCTTCATTGACAAGTTTAGAATAGACATATGTCTTTTTCTTATCCTTTCCAACGCTTATGAAATTTAGCATTTTTGTAAGAGATATGGTTCCAACTTCTTTGTTGATATTGAATAGTTTCATTAAGTATGGGGCAGCTATACTGAAGATTTTAATTGCCATTTGGTTATCAGTAACAATCCCAATACCATTCATGGAAAAAAATCCTATCTTGCTAGTGAACCAAGAACATGATGAATGGCTAATCATTCATATATACAACTTCAACCAAATTCTTATTATATTCTATAATAAACTTTTTGCCCATAATTGTGTGAATACTTTGAAAATGCTTTTTAAAGAATGTGCCCCAATGTAAATTCTTCTCTCTTTAGTATCAATACCTTCGCATGCATAAAATCACTTCTCTATTTTGCTAAATTATATCTTGTAAACCATTTTGTATAAATCCCTCACAAATCAAGTTGTTGACGAACGATACAATATTTTTCAAAAATTATGAAATAATTTTCCGTCATTCTTGTGAAATGTCTACTGTTGCCGTTTTTATAATATTGATATACATTTTCATCTAAATAAATAAATTTTTAGCATATGTAAGTGAGTGCACGAATGGATAAAGTCAAAGTGTTATTTGCCTAAAAATCATTTTCAGATGATAACATAAAACTTACTAAATTAAAACTTGCAAAATTCATTTTTTTACAGTTTTTTATAAATTACAATCATTTTAAAAAAAGAAATTATATTATTTGTCATCAATTTTTACATTATGCAGTCTTCTGTTTATAATTATACTTGTTTTATTTATTATGAAAAATAAACAAGTGCTAAGATGATCTTCTCACACTTCTCATATGAATTTCATAGAAAGAAACTTAATCAATTTGTAATGGCTGATTTTTATGATGGTTGATTAATAATTTTTTATCTGCAAATCAAATTTATTAATTTAATTATTTTCAGTAAGAATCTTTTAGTAATATCAGTAACAATGGTAATATTGTCACAAATGTGCAGAGTATTTCAAACACTTTTACCTATCAGTCTCAAAGTTTGTCTTTCACAAACTACTTTTATAAATATTCTCTATCTGTCAGTAGGTCAAGCAATCAGTTGATCTAAACTTTCCTATCTTGAAACAGATAATAAATATAATATATATAATTCTCTTTAATTCTTTATTTTTAATCTGAAGGCTCAGTGAGTAAGTTGGAGTAAAAGTGTTAACACAGTATCAAATAATATTTAACAATATTTCACAATATCATGACACAAAAGATTACTTTTAAATTTGTACCCTTATATTTTAATAAACTTAAGTGTCATTTAACAACAGGAATATTACAGTGGGTAGCATGTCTATTTTGCCATCCCTAAAGGAAGTTTACTTTTATATCTAATAATACTAATGTTCGAAACTATGCGTAATTATTAATTAACTGAAGTCAAAGGTACTACTATAACTACTAAGACTCTGAGAGAGAATACTACTTCTTTTATACCTTTTCACCTTCATTCAATTTTTATCCGTCATCCTTCGTACTTCATCCTTCATCCTTAACTGATATCTTTTGGATTACAACACTGGTTATTATCCCAGGTGATTGCACAATCATCTTTGTATTACCATTTATCATCCTCCATGGTAATTCGTATAATTACCAATTTACTTTGACACAATATTACTACTGCTTCTAGTTACATTATTTAAAAAACAAAGCAAACAAATCTTTTCTAATTTATATAGCACCAATTTTTCTTCGATTTTTTTTAGGTTTATCAAGTTCCTTTGCTTTTATTATTTTCTTTCTTCATGGTAAATTTCATAGGAATCCCGATTGTTCTATAAGTTTTAGGTTCCATAATGGATGGATATAAATAAGTTTCGTATTAACATAGGCTTAAATTTTTCAATGTAAAAATAAAATTTATTTATTTACTATTTATGCGACCTATCCAAAAATATCTAATTCTAATAACATAAAAAAATATCTAATTCTAATAACAAAAAAATCAATGAGAAAGCGATCAGCGTTTAATTTACAAATTTGTAAATTTGTAGAACATAATGTAAATTCTTAAAGAATATTCTAATCGTCACGATCACGAGAAAGAAATTTAATTGTTCAATGCATTATGCATCATGTCAGATCAATTATGCATGGAGAAATCTTAAAGAACATTCTAATGTTAATGTGACCAGTTTTAAGTCATTTGTTACAAATTCTAGAATGCACTGAAATCTATTTAGCAACAGTAGTATTATTTATAGGTTTCATATCTTTATATGCAATTATAATGCACATAGTGAATTCCTACTTATGACATTTTTAAAATTAAAAATTTTTAATAAAAAAAAAATAAAACTTTGATACTTTATTAAGTTTTTGAAAGAAAAATCTATACACAAATGGAAACCATATGCCACAATGAAATTGAAACAACCAAATATAAAGAGAAATTTCAGTGGTACTTGAAATCAGCTGAAGGGGGAAGTGTAATGGCAATTTAATCTTGGATATTGTTACGAAAATGGAATTGGAACCACAAAAGATGAAGAGAAGCATTTATGTGGTATTTAAAATCAGCTGAAGGAGGAGATAGTGATGTACAGAATAATCTTGGATATTGATATGGAAATAAATTTGGAACCACAAAAGATAAAAGAAAGCATTCCATTGGTATTTGAAATCAGTTGAAGGAGGAAGAAATGATGAACGACTAAATCTTGGATATTGTTATGAAAATGAGATTGGAACCACAAATGATGAAAAGAATGATATCGGACAGAATAATCTTGGATATTGTTACTCAAATGGAATTGGAACCACAAAAGATGAAGAAAAAGCATTTCATTGGTTCTTGAAATCAGTTGAAGGGGAAATCTTTATGCTTAAATCAATCTTGAATATTGCTATCGAATAGAAACTGGAATTTCTATGATTAAAAAAGAACAAAATAAATTAAAGATGCCATAATTGTGAAATTTTAAATATAAAAAATAATAAATTTTCAAACTGTAAACTTATAGGAATAAGAAGACCAAAATGGACTAGTGGTAATAGTGAAATTGATAATATTATTCAAATGACTCAATCAGATGATGTAAAAGAATGGAAATTGGAGATGGATAAATTATAGTAAATTCAAGAATATAGAATACTTGGCTGAAGGAGATTTGGCAGTATTTGGAAAGCGGAATGGATAGATATGTCTGAAGAGTTACTTTAATTTCATAAATCAAATTTAGTTGCCTTCAAGAAGCTTAAGGTTTCACAAGAAATTGGTTCAGAATTTTTGAATGAGGTAAATATCAAATATATTAATATATCGATATATCTATATGTTTTATCTTATATGAATATAATTTATAAAAATAGAAGTAGATAATAATTATAAGAATTTAAAATATAAAATTATAAGATTAGGAGATTTAGGATTATTCAGATTAGCAAATGAAATCTCATCATATGGGCATATGGTGTATTGTCATATAATGCACCTGAAGTATTATACATGTAAATATCAATTTATACACAAGCTTCAGATATTTATAGTGTTGGAGTTATTATGTAGATAATTTCAACAGGAAAAATACCATTTGCTATTAGAGCATATGATTCAGAATTTGCTTTTGATATTTTCAGTGTACTTCGACCAAAAATTAATAAAGGCATACCTCAATGTTATGTGGAATTGATGGAAAAATGTTGGCATGAAGATCCAACCAAGCGTTAAAATGCTGAAATAATTTTTGGTACATTAAACGAATGGATTTCTGAATTATTTTTCAATGATGAAACAGAAGGAGCACTTATGTTATTAACTGCATATCAAAAAATGCAAAAAGAGGAATTATCTTCTATTGAAACTACTCATTCCGAGGCATACCTTACAAACCATCTTTGTAAAATTGTTTGGATTATCTTATGCAATTGAAATTTCTTATATTCTTTTTTTTTTTTAAAATCAGTGCTATTATTATTTCTAAATAATTTCTTTTATGAACCAAATAAATATTTTGAATTATTAGCATTTATAATTTATATTATTGAAAATCTTTTTTTTGTCAGATATGCAGTATAATTTTCATAACTTTCACTTTACGAAAGCATCATCTATTTTTCAATTCTTGATATGTTTAATTAAATATACAATAACAATACATTATTATTATATTTACGGCAGTATAAAAGATTGAAGATGTATTCATTTACTTTGTTCTTCCGGATTATTCATTATCTATTGTTCATTTTATTGCTCTTTCTCTCGTATCATCATTAATAATTTTTAATAGATTTAATTTAATTCGAATGTTTATTCTTATCAACTTGAGTCCAATTACAATTATATATGAATTTTATAAACCCATGATTCGTATCCTAAAGAATGCAAGGAATGAAAGTTAAATATTCTTATTAGGCTTAATAAAATTGGTGCGTCGCAATGTAATGCAATATGATGTAACAATGGATATATGGCGAATTATATAATTTTTAAGCAAAATAATTAATGGCTACGACGTCGCGTCATTAAAAAATTTATCTAAAATTTTAAAGTTTTCTTGTCAAAAATGGTAAAGAAAAATGTGTGTTTTTAATCATGAAGCTTTACCTTTAATTAAAATAATAAAAATGGTTTCTAGTTTTTAGTTTCTGCAAGTTAAAGTCAAAATAAATTTATTACTATAGATAAATTGAAATTTTCAATATAAGATAGTAACTTAATTCAAAAATTCGAGCGAGCAGATACATTTGACTCGGTAACTATTTTAATATTATTCTCATTTGGTTGAATATTTTCTAATTTCATACGAAAATAAGATGATCAATATTTCAATACATTAGTAAAAGATTTTCCGTATTTTCGACTTCAATGATAAAATCGTAATATTAAGAAATTCAATAAAGTTTTGCAAAAGAAATTTTTCATTTCGCAAATTTTTGAGTTAGAAAAAAATGAAAGAAACCAAACATATCTTCAAAAAAGCGCAAAACAGTAGAATATTTAATCTGTATATTTGATTTAATGTTTTTTAGTACGTTATGTAAACCAAATATTATAGATATTATGTAATGTGATACGAAATATTTTAACGATTTAAATATTTGATATTTAAAATAAAAGTTATACCAAAGAATAATATTTATTAAGTATATATGTATATATATACCCCGTTTACTAATTGTTCGTCCCTAATCCCTTTTCCGAAAGGGAATTGGATGGAAGTTTCAAAGAAATTTGAAATGGAGGGAATTCTGCTTACGGCGGTGGCGGGTTGATCGGTGGCGGTAGTTAGTTTACTAATTTATTTAGCCTAGGTAGTTTTTATTCTTCAATAATTTTTTTTTTATTAAAAAATTTAATATGAATAAAGACGAGATCCCACTGATCCTTTGAAATTACTAATTGTTCATCCGTGATATTACTCATTGACATTTTCCCTGATTTACTTTCGGAATCTGATTTCCTTTTTTTGGGGGGGGGGGAGAAAAATATCTTTATTACGAATACCGGGATATGTTATCCAAAAATTGTACCGTTAATTTTACCATAATAATAATGTGATATTTATGAGAAAATAGCAATGTATCATGGGTGTTAGTCTCCGGGATATATATTAGTTATTTACTGCTCAATCGCCGATACCATCAGAACCCTCAAGGCTCCGCCGTGGAATTCTGATGATATCTCTGATTTCACGGTAAATAACTATTACATATTAAACAATTATTTACTTAAGTGATTTGATTTTTATTTATTTCAATAAAGAGTTCTGGCTAAAGAAATTAACACATAATCACAGCCCATGCACGTCAAAATATAAACATTCAGACGAAGTATATTTCGTTAGATAAATTGCATACTTTAATTGAAAATGATAATGAAAAAGAATTAAGTGAAGATAAGAAATTAGATGTCATTTCTGAAGAGTCGATTTCGCATTTAAATAATTAATTATTCACAATACTAATTCCGAAAATTCATAGTTTTTAAGACATTTTTATTTATAACTTGTTTATAAATGAATTAATCGAATATTGCAAAAATAATTTTAAATAATTTAGATATCTATTCTATTTTGAATTCTAGTCGTTTGAAACGATGTTATTTTTCAAAAAAAAAAATTGCCTGCGTAAAAGCCGAAAGAAATTCAAAACTGAGAATTTAATCATTTCATGTTCAGTCATTTTACAATTTAGTTAAAAAAATCACCCGAAATTAAACAGAATAATACAACCATTGTATATTAAATATATCAGATTCTCATCTTATTCGTAAAATAACATCTGCGCCACATTATTTAATAGTAAAAAATAACTTTCAAAAAAAAATGTTAAACTCAAAAGCTAAAGCAGATTTTTCCCTTATAAATATTTAATTAAAATTAGTATCTTTAATTAACTGTTTACTTTTTACTTAATTGAAATACGATTAAAAATTTTGAAAATATAAAACTTTAATTTGGTTGTGGTAGTACACTGTACTAACCAAAATATTAGAACAGTATTTGTACTAAGTACTAATGTATTTTGTACAACTCGTACAAACACAGTTTGGAAGTACATATGTACTATAGAATTATGTACTACATACAATACAATACAAGTATAGAATAAAAAAATTGATAATCTTCTAAACACAAATAAAAAAAGCGGTTCAACTAATAAATTATTGTTGCGCAAAGTGTTATATAATAATAATAACAAAAGATAATAATTAATAATAATTAATAATAATAAAGTATAAAATAGTAAATCAACTTTAACAATCAAGGTATTGCGATAAGATGAAATCATGTTATGAAGTTTTAATTAAATAGAAAATAAATAAAATATAAATAAAAATAATAAATAAAAATGAAATAAAAAAATACTTTGAAATCATATAATTTTTATAGAAATTGATATCAAATGTCACATTTCAATTTCATTGTACTAAAAATTCTTAATAACTTAGTATATTACAGTTCAAAGTCCCGTGTGCTTGTCAAAAATTTTGTTCAATCAAAATTCAGAAATATCATTATTTGTTGTATTAATGTACCAATTTTAAAAATGCCTTTAGTACTAGTATTGTACCGTACTGTACACAAAAAGTACAATACAATTCCAACCTTGACTATTAGGTGATTATTGTATTGAAAAAAGTTTACTTTAACCAAAATGTGTTTATTCTAAAAAAATGTAATAATATTCTGAAATTAATATCTAAATTGTTGTGTGCATTTCGAATATTATCAAGAATAATTATTTTAAAAGATAAAGAAAAATAAAGGAGCAATCCTATAAGAGTTATTTGAAAAATATTATACACAAATTTATTTGACAATATTTTTTCTATAAAAATACAGACTAATAATTTCTAAAACTTCATTCATGTAATGATGAGACTGCACAAATCACTTGCATGAGATCTTAGTTAAAACAAAGTATAATTAACTATTTCAACATTGCAAAAGTTTGAATAAATAAGGATAATAGTATTATAATTGTAGTATTACTCCTCTAGTATTTACAGTATTTTATAATACTCAGTTTTGAATATAAAGTTTCAGATCTATGACTTATTTTCAAGAAAGTCGTTTGTCTTAATACGTTTATCATCATCTTTGCTTTGTGATAGATGATAGAGAGATAGTATCTCTAGTAGTGGAAGTAACTTAACAAAAGTCTCTCTATAAAAAGTATTTTTTTTTTAAAAAAAATTTCATTTTGTTGAAAAAAAAATAGAATGCAAATAATGTTTTCTCCATAAGTTTTGCATTTATATTTTATTATCTTAACAGATTTATTCTCAAATATTTCGTTACTTAAATTTTACATCCTTTGCAAAATTTTTTATTTTTTTTCATTCTTTTCTATTTGTTTTGGTCATTTACATTCCTGTAATAATAAAATATAGACAAATTAAGAAATTTTATAAATAATAGAACATGGTAAATTAATTATTTTAAAATCACAGCTGTAATTGAATGGATCGAAAGTTTCTTTAAAATGATACTGTGCTTGAGTGAAACAAATATTACATAAATTATTTACCAAATATCAGATTAGTTGATAAAGTAATGTGTAATTTTTTTTTGATACCTTTTTATACTGTATTTATAGGCGTCATTAAATTTTATTTAATTATTACGAATTCCTTTTTTGGTATTGATTATACCAAATATGTAATTTCTTAAATGGCTCAAAAATCATACCATACGAAATGACTTTTTTGTTCAAAATAATTTGTGGCATGATTCATGAGCTGATTGTCAAATTAAAAAAAAATTATGACCTGATCATCATATCGTCAAATTTCTTCAATATATAAAGGGGAGGTAAATTTTTACCCAATTCTTAATCAACTCTCTTCTTCTACTAAAAATACTAAAAAGAATGTCTTCAACTACTCAAACACAACAATATGCACCAGAAGATACGATTCTCGTTACCAATCATGATGCAGATTCACCAAATACGGGTGTTACTCGTGTTGTGGTAATTGCTATCGATCAATCAAAATATAGTCAATTTGCATTTGATTGGGCTGTAAAGAACTTTTTGAGAAAAGAATCTGATTTGGTTAGTAATTCAACTTTGCATTTCTACTTATATATAATTATAAATTTTTAAATTATAACATTTTATTTTAATCTAAAAGGTTGTATTAGTAAATGTTCGACCAATTGAAACGACTCCAATTCCGTACGGTAATAAGAGTTTTATTACCCATTACTAAATTAATAATAATAAAAATTAACAATTATAATCCTTTACAGATATTGGTCCCCGTTTCACGGATTTCAATGAAATTGCTATTACTTTAGACGATCAAGTATGTACAAATTATCTAAATTAAATTATTTGTTACGTTATATTCATAAAAATCGTATTCTTAAATAATATTTTTTTTTTTAATTTGGTTTTTTTTTTTTAATTAATTAATGTGATTTTAGCAAAGAAAAGAAAGTCACAATCTGCTACACGAATTCGCGTCAAAACTAAAGGAGGAAAACGTAATATTTTCTATTTTAATATTTATTTATCTTATCATTTATTTTTTTTTTATATTTCTACATTCTTTAAATTTTATTTCAGTTTAAATATAAAGCAATAGCCCTACGAGGAGATGCTCGAGATGAAATTGTTCGTAAAGTTTCTGAATTAAATGCTGATGGTTTAATTCTTGGATCTCGTGGTCTGGGAGCCGTAAAACGGTTAGTTTTATTTTCTCCTTTTCACTTATCTCATTAAAATTATTAAAAATTGCTAATAAATAAAAAAAAATTAGTTATTAAAAGAATTTATTAAAATTTTTTAGAATGTTACTCGGCTCTGTGAGTGATCATTGCGTTCACAATTGTCATTGTACTGTAATCATTGTAAGGGAAGATACGGGGAAAAAGTCAAAGTAATAATGCAAAACTGTTTTTTTAATGATAAATAGTCTATATTTTATATATATATATATATATACTTTCTTTCTATATTTTTTATATGGGTAAAATTAAATGTTCATAAAGGCCAAAATTTAAAAAAAAAACCTCTAGTTGACGATTATAGTTACTTGACTAGAAGGATCGAAAGTATAGTCGATGAAGTATTATAATTTTTAGACTTACGATTTAAATTAAGTAGCATATTTTAACACGAAAACATAAACATCTAAATTATTTAAAATTGTATCAAATTTTTAGCTTTATTTATTTTTTAAACTCAGCTGTTCTCAAATTATTAAGTAAATAAATGTAAAAATATAAAATTAACAATTACAGCATCCAATAAACATCAGGAACAGTTCCAATAAATGATTCTCCTTTTGATATTATATTTTGTAATATCATTTTGGCCTTTTCTTCATAAAAAATATAGACTTTTTAAGAAAAGCATAGTCATGATTTTTATCAGATTTTTCATTTTATTAAATATTTAAATAGTTGACTGCCTGATAATGATTTTTATTTGCTCGACTGTGAAATTGTCTGTGGTTCATTCTCAATCCATAATTTTATTAATTTTTATTCAATCAAGGGAATCATTGAAAGATATTATTTTTATTATTAATATTTTTTTTTTCAAATTAATTTGGCACTTCCATACAATAAAAGAATAGTCATATCTAAGATAGAAAGTTAAAATACTTTGGAGATCAGATCAAATATTAATTTTCAAATTTTTTGTAGCATATTAATGGAATCTTTATTTCATAATAAACAAATAATCAAATTATCACTATATTATTTATAGTTCTTTTAATAATTTCATTTTAAATTTCAAATTTAGACAGATTATTTGTAAATTATTGACATTTATTTATAATAAATTAATAAGATAAAAGAAAAATAAGAGAAAGAGAAACTAAAAAACGGAAATTTTTTTAAAAAAATTTCTCCATCCTCCTCAATTAAGTGATGAGTTCTAATACATTTTTTTTTTTTTTAATATCCAACGGAGTCTTGCTCCAATAAACTTTATTAATAGGTTAAGTGTAAATTTTAAAGATACAGATAATTTATTTTACATTTATTGAAACTGACTAAAAATAAAATTTTACGGTCCGACTCATCATTGCCTAAGTATAACCTCAGGAACTGATGGCCAAAACCCCATCAGATATGATGAGTTCTAATACATATTTAATAAAATATATATTATTTTTGAAATTTTGTTAATAGTTTAATAAGTACAATCAATCTTTAGATATAAATATTATAGTAGTATTATTATATTATTTTTACATAAATTATACATAATGACATTATCAACAAATTTATTTTGTATTTTTAAAATATCATCGGAATACAAAATAATATTGAACCTTACCCCTGATCACATTGATTAATTAATTAAATTATCCAACAAAAGACTGCTGATTCTATCACATTGTATATATTTATTGAAAAGCAAAATAAGTAAAATAAGAGAAATAATAAAATGAAAAAATATCATTCAGTAATAAAAAAAAATGGCACATGTTTCAAAACTAACATTAAAAAAGAATTCCATCAAATGTCAAATAATAATAAAAAAGCACTACTTCAAAATGACATCTCCGAAGTTACTCTAGGTGTGATTGATTTTGAGCTGGAGATATTATATCCATTATGATTTCATATAATTCATCAGCTACATTGGAAATAGATAATTAAAATAAATACAATAAATATAATAAATAAAAATATATAAAAAATATAATTACAAAATCACAAATTACAAATCTATATAGTTACGTAGATGAACAAGCTTATTCTCGAATGCAATCAATCTTATAAATTTCTCCTGTGATCTTTCAAACATGCATTCCATGAAATAATGCACATTATCAGTACGCATAGCTATATAAATTTTAAATCAAATATCACGTTAATAATATAATAAGGGTCAGTAAAAGGGCGTGTAATTACAGATCGAAAAACTATATTTCGCACACCTATTAGGTACCCGATAGGTGCCCAACCCACCCCGAATTTCAGGAATCTTTCGGGAACCCGATAGGTGTCCAATATGGTTGTAATAAATAATTCAGTATCGTAGCTACATATAAAACTTAGTAATATTTTAATGAATTATTTATAAATTAAAAAGTAACCTTATCTACAATTAAAATTTGTATTGTTCTGTAAAAATATTACACAATTTAATAAAATTAAGAGAATTATTGGCGTTTTAATTTGTACGGCCGTTCAAATTTTGATCCATAAAATTATTAGATTTATTTTATTTAAATTAAGAGAACTATTAGCGATGATACAAATTTTTATTATCTATAAGCCTACTTAATAACATTTTGACGATCTAAATAATAAGTCAAAAACTTTTATATAAAACTCAATACGTCAAGAAATTACTAAGTAGATCTATAGATAACAAAAATTTGCATCATCTGTAAAAATTTTAGACCTATTTCGTTTAGATTGAGAGAATTTATAGCGACCAAAATTTGAACTGCCGTACGAATTAAAATGTCGATAGTTTTCTACATTTAATTAAATAAGGCTGAAAATTTTAAAGAAGGCATACTTTTTTTTTTATTATCTACAAGTTCAATTAGCGGTATTTTGACGATTCAAATAATAAATTAAAAACTTTCATATGTGGATACGATCACAAATTATTTTCGATTTTATGTATATAAATATAACGAATTCACTATAAAAATAATTTGTAATCGTAGCCACATACAAATGTTTTTAATTATGCAACTTAATCGTCAAAACATCATTAATTAGACTTATAGATAATAAAAATCTGCATTATTTGTAAAAATATTAGACTTATTTGGTTAAAATTGAGAGAATAAGTTTACGTCCGAGATAAGATATTTAATTCTTTTTCTTTGTTTAAGTTATAAATATCAACGAATTTTAGTGTTTGAAAATTAATAAATAAAAGTAATATACGACATTAAATAGTTCTAAATAAGAAATTCTTACCATGAACATGTCAAAACAAAAATTGAATCTTCAATCAAAGAACAATAAATTAAACCAAGGTTAATAATAACAAATGGTAGTAAAAATGGAAATCATTATCATTATTAGAAAAAGAAAAGAATCATCAATAAAAAAAGAATTGTTTGTAGAAAATCCAAATTGTTTGCTGTAATAGAAAGTATTAGTAATAGAAATAAAATATCAAAGGCAATAATTATTAGTAGAAATAAATGTTAGTAGTAAAAAGAAATGTAGAAATTCTTATCTTAGAAATAAAAGAAACTAAATCATCAAAATAAAATAGAAAATTATTAGTAAATAAATATTTATAAAAAAGAATTTGTGTATTAATAAAAAAAGAGAATCATTAGCAAATAATTAATATATGTTAATTCAAATTGAATGGATAAAAATAGTAATAGCAAATGGCATAAATTTTTGTATAGTAGAAACTAGAATTAACAAATAAAAGTATGAAACAGGAATCGTTAGTAATAAAGAGAATTATAATAATCAGAAATCATTAATAAAAAATGTAGAAGTGGTAGTAGTAGAAACATTAATAAAAAATATAATCAAATCGTTAATGAGATATAAACCGTTAATAGAAATAAAATTGTCATTTGGTAGAAAATATTAAATCTCAAAAAAAATCAGTGATAAAAAAATATAATATACAAAAAAAAAATGCAGATGATATATTAATCTCTTTTTTGAAAGAGATGGTTGTGCTTTAGCTGGATTACAGGTATGGATCCATGCTTGTTTAAGAAAACTCTAAACATCTTCTTAAGAATTAGAATACTGTACATGTAATAAAGAGATAATATGATTATTTAAAAAATGTTATATTACATTACATGCAAAGTTCTCAAACATTACTGCAATATAAACTTTTGAAATATTATATAATTCATACCATTCCATTATCTTGTCAGGTATCAGATCCAAAGGTAACATCAACCAGAAGCCCTTGTACAATGCTTTGTCTCTCAAATTTCATGATCCTTCATGTGGAATTAAAGAAGCCTTATGAGAAGAAGGATGAAATTAGGTGTAGGTGTTGGAAGGATTTAAGCTGGAACCTTAAACATAATATATATAAAAGAGATTATTTCAAGAATATCTTTGAAAATAATCTATCAGGTTGTCAAATGCATTAATTACCATGATGATTAGTGATAAGTAAATCTGATCATGCCAGCTATCCCACCTTATTGCACCTACTTTAAATAGAAACTATAATTATTTCAATATCAAAATAATCTTATTCATAATTTATTAATTGATTTTATTTTTAACGTACCTCAATTACTTCACAGACTTTCAACATTGATGATAAGGTTAACAAAGCGATCTACAATATTCGTAGTATTATCAAATTTAATTTGATTTAATTTGCTGTTGTTGCAGAAATCTTATTAATCTTGATCAGCTTCTCCTTGATAAATAAGCTTTATTAATCATTCCTCATCAGGAATTTAATGAAGATAAAAAAATGAGCTTGGTGTCTTTTCCTAAGTAAAGTGATAATATCCTCACTATCAAAATAAAATTTCTTGTGTTACTTCAAAAAAAATTTACCCAACACCCTCTTTGAATTGAGATTCACTGTCCACATGACCAAAGTAATGTTCAAAAAATAATGAATAAGTTTGCTAAAAAACCCAAATAAATATGATGTTAAATTATGAAAATAATATTGAGAAACAAATTAACAAGCATGTAAATAGGTACAAAAACAATAAGACAACCAAAAGTGACATTGAAATCTTTGAAATCACTAGGTCCCTTCACCAAAAAAATATTATCTATAATTGAAAAATAACTGTCACATGTTATTAAATATCATTTAAAAGGAAAAAAAACAAACCAATATAAAAACAATAACTTACTTTAATATTTCCAGAAATCTAAGATATAGAGAGTTTAGACAAAAAGCAGTTGAAAGATTTTTATTATTTGAGGTTTATGTTCACGTTATACATAAGATCAGCCATCAGTCAGCTGATCTTAAATAATATAAAATCGTCAGTAAAAATTGGTAGAAAAAAAATGGTAATAAATTATTAACAATTTGTACTTTAACACCTACAGAAATGATTTGAAATTATGCAAAGGAAGTGACAAATTTGGGTATAAATTCTAAATATAAAGAAAGTAATAAATATAAGTATAGATTCTAAATATAAAAAAAATGTTAATTATGAAAGAAATTAATTAAATCATCTATTTTTTTAATCTAATAATGATTATTTGTAATAATAATAATTATTTGTTGCATAATAATAATCTATTCATTGTAATTATAATGATTCATTCTAATAGTAATAATTTTGTTGCAATAGTAATCTTCTTTGCAATAATAAAATGTAGTACCAATAATATTTGTAATAATAAGTAACAATAATAAAGAGATATACTTAAAAGTAATTACAATATGATATAATAAATTATTTTTAGTATAAAAATCGTTTTTTAGTAAAAATAAATAGATTTTTGAAAAAATTAACCAAAAAAAATTCCATGGAAAAAAAATAAATCATATTTATCATTATTCGTAAACAAAAGTATTTCATTCTATAATCACATGATCCAATATAACTTATGATTAATTATCGTGAATTGTGAATAGAGATACAAATTGATGATCTATCTTTTCTATTCTTAAATTTGGATTGCATTTCAAGCAATAAATCATGAATTTTGATAATATTAGTCATATAAAATTAAGTCAAAAAAATGTCAATGAATGTCAATAGAAAATCAGATCGATGTGCTTTTGAGAATATAATAAATTTAATAAAATAATATAATAAGATAAGACGATACATTAAAAAAATTTTATGCTAAATAATAATTGTTTCTAATAGTCATAGCAGCTCTACACTATAAATTTACTCTTTTTTTGTTGTTTATATTTCCTGATCATCTCAATGCGTTTTAGCATTTCGTCAATTTTATCTTCAATATCTATTTTGATTTTTTTTTTATAGTAAAAGAAGAAAAAAGAATTATTATTTATTACAATTATTTATCATTTATAAATAACAGACAATATACTTACTTTGGAGTCTTTCGTCTTCAGTATAACCGGAACTTGTTAATTTTGTGATTGGTAACATAGCTGCTAAGTTGACAGGTGGTTCTTCAGGTTGATTAAATTGTTCATAATCATCATCATTTTCGATTTTTCTTTCATTTTCAACCTCTGCTACCAAGAAATCAAAAATAAATGTAAGGTTTATATATATATTAAAAAACCAATGCACAAAGTTTTTATACTTACGAAGAACGTTATTTGTTTCCAAATTTTCGTCAGCATTTTCATTATTTTGATTATTTTGTTGATTTTTTTGTTTTTTAATTACACTATGAATAAAAATAAGTTAGTAACTCTTTTCATTTTTAATCTATTAATTTTTAAGAATACATACTTATTGTTTTCGATTGATGCCATGATAGCAGGAGCGAGAACAGTAAGAACAGCTAAGGCAGTTAAGGTGAAAGTAACAAACATTCTTTTTGATATATATACAAAGGTAGAAAAAAGATAGAAAAAAGATAAAATTAGCTTTACTTGGTTAAATATGAATCAAGGTAATAAAAAAATATTCATTTTAAAAGTACCTGAAACAGCAGTGTAAAGTGTGAAGAGATTAGAAATTCGAGAGAAAATACAATTGATGAGAAGTAAGTAGTGAGTCGAGAGAGAGTTCGGAAATTAAATTTTAAGATCAAGCAAGTAAATAGGGGGGGATTTATATTTAATTTCATGTTTACATGACACGTCGTCGTATATTTTAGGCACGTAAACAATTTATTATTTTTTGATCGGCGTATGATAATAAATTGTTTACGTGCTTAAACTGGTCATGTGAACATAAAATATAATAGTGATATACAAAAACCACAAGTTTTTAAAATCACAGAACAATTTTTCATAACATCTAGACAAAATCAGTAAGTCTCGCTAAATGCTCAAAAAATTTAAATAATATTTTTTGTGTAATGAAAAAAAAGACTGATTTTATTGTGCAACTTATTTCTTTATTAATTCTTGTGTAATATGCTATTGATAAAGTATAGTTTAATCAATAACATAATAATTGCTAAAGATCACTTGGCGGTGATTGTCACCACTGGGCAAAATTAAATTTACGTAGGCAAAGTTAGGGTTAGGGTTGATCAGGAAACTATGTAATTTTGCCCAGCGGTGACAATCACCATCGGTGGGCTTTAGAAATACCCTAATAATTAAATACACATTTCTAGTTCTTTTAGAGTATAATATCTTAAAAAATTCAATTGTTACTATGCTAATTATTTTAAGAAATGAAAAAAAATCGGATCAGCAAAAAATATGATATAAAGGAAAATTTTATTGTCTTATATTTCACTTCAAAAATTCACATTTGACAAAAAGCAATAATTTTTATAAAAAGCTGTTCTCAAATGATTACAAGAAGTAAAACCCAAAATAATCCCAACAACCTCAACAACTTCAACAACAACCAGAGAAGAGGGGTGCGGAAGACCTCAAAAAATTATAATCCTCAACAACAAAATGAACCAAAAAGATGATGAGGGAGGCCCAGAAAAAATGCTGCTGCTGTCCAACAACAACCACAACAGAAACAGCCTCATGACAGCATCAAGCACAATCTTAAGCTTTATATAAACAGCAACAACCTCAACCTCAATATCAACCACAACGATCTCAAGTTCAATTACAATAATACCAATCACATCAATGACAAAATCAACAACGGTTTGATATTCTGATTGCTGTTGTTCTTGGTGAGTTACAAAAATTTCAAACCACTTGTGGCCAAAAGAGAAAACATTATATAATAGGTATATAATTTTTATTTTTTATTTT
Source organism: Diversispora eburnea (assembly GCA_910592015.1). Lineage (NCBI taxonomy): Eukaryota > Fungi > Glomeromycota > Glomeromycetes > Diversisporales > Diversisporaceae > Diversispora > Diversispora eburnea. The sequence continues at coordinate 4,374 of CAJVPK010000465.1, read as the reverse complement.
TTATAAGACAATTAAATGAATGAATTAATAATAACTAAAAAAAAATATTGTTAGTAGGATGGAAGTGTTATTTTGGAATTAAGAAGAAGAATAAAAAAGGAGAAGATAATGAAGGTATCCCAGGTGAACATAAACGAAATAGGATACCTTGTAAGTATTATTTATCAAGAATAAAACATAAGTTAGATCAGTATTTTTTCATATTCTAAATCCATTTAATTTTTTAATTACAAATGAAGATTATTGTTGGTTTTTTTATGTATATTGTAACTATTAATTTTCTTTTATTTTTACATATTTCTTTGTCAATTTTTTAATTTGATTTATAAATTAAGTTTAATAAAATTTTACATAAAAAATGGTCATTATTCAAACGTTGTTTAATAAGTTTAATAATATGAATTTTCAATAGATAATATATGAATTATATTATGTGGTGTATAGATCTTTATTGATTATTATCATTTTTAATGAAATATTCTAAGAGGGTAAATAATAATGATCTTATTTATATGCTGAAGCAGCACCAAACAAGAATTTTATCAATATAATCAAAATCAAATGAATTCTGAAGCAAGCAAATGGATATTAAGAAATTTGAAGCTAATAAATAATTCCGTTATTTACAAAAATAATGGGATTTTTAAGTTCTGATGATATAAGCAAGTATTATTTTCTTGAATCATTTGTTTAATACATTATCTAAATGAGATTCAGGAAAATTAATCGTTAATTAGTTAATGATACAACTCTTTTATTTTATTATTTTATATTTTTAATTTTTCTTTTATTATTTTACTTAAATTAAAACATATCAGTATGAGATTATTTAAAATAAATCACTACTTCAAAAAATCTAAATATGAACAAGAATAAAATCAAATGCTAATAAAACTCATAACATCTTTATTATTTTAGATTATTGATGACAAATAAATATATGTACATTCTTTTCAATCAAAATAATAATAATATAAGTCCACAATTATTTTTTTTATTACAAAAATTAATGAATTTTTATTTTTATACTACAAAATACAATTACATGAAGGACGATTCTAATGACTATAATACTGTGCATTCGTAATTATCCTTTATCAACTCATAATTATCTCTTATAATTATGAAGTATATTTTTAATCCCACCTATGAAGATTTCATGTAATTGCAATTAAATTATAGCAAAATTATTATTTTCTAATTATCTGTCTGTCTTAAATAAAAAAAAAATCATTGGACAGTTTTGATTTATCATCAAATCATCAAAAAGTTAGGCAATTGTCAATAATTTATTTATTTATTTTAACAAGTATGACATTAATCCAAGATGTAATAAAATTATAAATTAATCAAATAGTTAAAGAAATAGATTAAAAATATTCTCATTGCAAAGGTGATGTTAAACAATCTACTCAAGTTTTTCATTTAGTTTTTTTTATTTTAATACTTCGTTTAATTTATTTCTTTATTTTTTAACGAAAGAAGCATAATACAAGCAAGAAAAAAAAAATTTTTTTTCGTTGAAGACTTAATTTAATATTTAATGTGATATGAAAAAATTGATCAAGGAAAGATACATTAAATAATATATATAATATAGGAATTTTAATTAATAATCTTGCTATTTTATGTGTTTCCGTTTTTCCATTTTGTGAATTTATGATGCAAATATATGATTTATATTTTTGTTTCAAAATAATTTTATATATTTTTAGTATTAAAGATATTAATTAGGATAGTATTAAAATAAGCATATATTTTATAATAAACTTATTTTAGCATAAACATAATAATATTTTATTAAAGTTTAAAAGTTTTTTTTAACTTGATAAGTATCAAAAATCCAAGAAGAATAATTCCAATAATAGCAACAACAACAATGATAGAAATAATTTGACACGTTATTATTCTTCGATGAAAAAATTATAATTTTCAATTGTTTAATAATTAAAAAAAAAAATAATCATCATGTAAAAAATAAAAGAGGGTGATGATGTTCAGTAAAAATGTTTTAGTAAATATCAAACCATCATTAACATTATCTAAAAAGTTTTGTTGAAAATTATTTTTCATCATCATTAACATCATTAAATTCCTCTTCCAAATGCATTCATGACATGATAATATCTTTCTTCATTATCTTCTTAAGGAAGTATTATCTGAAGAAAAAATAAAGGTTAGTAATCAATTCCAATTAAAATATAATAGGAAATTTTTTTATCAATGTTGGTAGAATAAAGTTGATGGCAAAAAGAAGCGATATTAGTAGTAGTAGTAGTAGTATTTTTTAAAGTATAATTAATAACAGATATTTTCTGTATAATTTTAACATTGTCCTCATTACTGATTCCTTAAATCTTCGTAAAGATAATGACAGTGTGAATTGTATGAAGTTTATAAGATAATAACGTTGAAGATAAGTTTAATGATAAAATCACAACGAATTTTCGAATATACAAGAAAAAAAAATGTGTAAAATGAAACAAAAATGAGGTGCGTAAAGACAATTATTTTATGCGTGACTTTTATTGAGAGCAATTTAGAATTTCTAATTGTTCGTATGTTTTGTATGTGTCAATTATTTTAGTATTGTTAATACCAATTCATGCGATAAGTTAGATAAAGCGTACACATACAAGGACATGATTCGACAAAAAAAAAAATATTAATCAACTTGGAGAAAAAATATCTTTCTTTGTAGAGCTATAGATTTTGACTTACATATATAAAATAAAAACAGTGGTGCCGTTCCTTCACGGATCATGACTTAAATTACATTAACAATCTGTAATTCTACCGATATGAAAAATGCTTTAGATTCTGATTAAATGTCTTGAACAAAATTGTTTTATAGATAAATTTTAAAACTATAAAATAATTATAGTCTGGTACAATGAAATGAAATAACTTTTTTCATTGTTTAATATTTCCTATAAATACTTCATAATTATCAATAGAAAAGCAGTTTGATGTTCTTATAGGTAGTTTTTCGTAAAAATTAGATTGACATATACTTTAATTATTTTTTGCAAGGATTGCGCATTCAGTTTCGTTTGCTCTGCTAATATTACTCTTCTTCATTCACTTTTGCCACAGCAACTGTACAAGCGTGACCATGGAAGATATTCCAAAATGTTTGTGGGAAAAACAACTCCAGTTCCATTTAAAATTATTTGAATAATTAATTATTTTACGATCAGCATACACGATCCTGGATCTTTGGGCTACTAATTACAAAAAGATAATTCTGTAACCAAAACTGGTCAATAATTTTTTTAAAGGTCAACTGATAGGTGAAAATAATGAATAAGTGGTAAAAGAATTCCCTACTTGATGATATAGTCTTAAATGTTAACTTCTTTCATTTGCAAATCATCTCATACCAGTGAATATTCTGGAAGAAAAGCAAAATCCGAGATATCAAAAAAAGATTTGAATACTTGACTATGGCATCATTACAAATTTTTAAAGTTTCCTTGTCAAAATAATATGATAGACTAAAAAAAATGCGCTTTTAATCAAGAAACTTTATCTTCAATAAAAATGAAAGATAGTTTCCAGTTTTGGATAATTCTACAAGTGATTTTCATTAGAAAATTTCAATAATATATAAATTTATAAAATAATAATACTATAATGATAAGTAAAAATATTTATTGATAATATCATGTTTGAAAATTATATCCAAAATTTGAGAAGATACACGTGACATGGTAATTAATTATTTAAATTACTAATAGATATGCTATAAAGGATTTTCCCTTTCAATGATTACATTGTAATATTAATAAAGTTTTGAGATAACTTGCAAAAAATTTTAAAGATATTTTTTTTGTAAATTTTTGAGTTGAAAAAAAATGAAAGAAACAAAACAAAATGGGAAACAATGGAATACTTATTATATATTTATTTAAATGAGTGTTAGAATGTAATGTAAACTAGTTATTATCATTATAATATAATGCAAGTTGAATATTTCACCCAATTTAAACTTTAAGAGAATTTAAAATATCACTCTATTTAATGACATATTAAGTCAAAATCGATAAACAATTATCGACAAACAAATAATAATACAACTTTCCACATATTTAAATTATTATCAAATTACTGGTGACATTAGAAGTAGGAATAGGAGAATCTGGTTGAATAAAAATGAAATAATTGTTATAATAAATTTACAAATTCTCAAACCAATTCAATTCTAAGTATCATAACACTGTCACAGGAGTGCAGAGTATTTCAAATAATTTCTCAAATCAGTCTCAAAGTTTGCATCGCACAGACATAATAATACACTCTATCTGCCAGTAGGTCACAGCTAATACAATCAATTTAACTGGCCTATCTCAAAACAGATAATAAATATATAAT